>VSMD01107393.1:0-100474 GCA_008750895.1 Mirza zaza
CCAGCTACTCAGGAGGCTGAGGCAGGAGGATTGCTTGAGCCCAGGAGTTTGAGGTTGCTGTGAGCGAGGCTGACGCCACGGCACTCACTCTAGCCTGGGCAACACAGTGAGACTCTGTCTCAAAAAAAAAAAAAAAGGTAAAGATCATTATAAAGCCCACTTCTATAGATGAGCCAGGAGCAGTCCTGTGGTCCCATGGTCTCTGCTGAATCACGAAACGACCTTTGGCACTTGCAGTTTTAAACATGAGCAAGCAGTCTCATGCCAACGCCCGTCCCCAATTTCCCACCAACATATTCCTGAAGGTTCAGAAAAGGCCCAAGACTCAGTGCCTGGCAAATAGCCTCTAAACTGAATTTGGGGAGAATTTCTGCCAAATACAGGGGAAATGGAGTCGGACTAAGGAGAAGAGTGCTGCACCCCCGACACGGGCATCCCTGCTTCCTATAAAGAAGGCAGGAAGGATCTTCAGCAGCCTCCAGTTTTCAGCCCCACCCTGGGGGGGGGGTGGTCTGCCACAGCCGTGAAATCAGGCAGGCATGTGAGAACTCCAGGAGGCTTCTCTGAAAGCTATCATTTCCTGCTCCCGGCCAACACCCGGTTCTGCACCTATTCAGAGAGTGCGAGTCCCAGAAAGGAGGAGGGCAGGGAGACTGGGGGTGAGCAAGAGAGAAAGAGGCGGCAGAAAGAGCTTTCTAGAGAGCTGAAGTGCTTTGAGGAAGAGAGGAAATCTCCGTGGCAGCAGCTGATGGGGGTTTGCAAAGCTCGTGTATTCCGTCAGTTCAACCCGCTGGAACCAGGAACCGGGTACCTTAGAACCAGAGAGGCGTGGTGGGTGGGATTTGGGGCCACTATCCCTCACTTCACTCAAGCTTGAGTAATTTTGTAGATGTTTTATGTTGAGGTTCTAAGTAAGCTTTTTTTTTTTTTTTTTTCTGAAAAAAAGGTTTTACTGAAAACCACGACAGTTATTCCTGCTGGACGTTGGGCACTGGGTCATGAGCCGTTCCAGCCACCTGCTCCGCCGCTGAATCCGTGAAGAAGGGGGCTGGACCGGCCATGCCTCACCTGCCCCGGTGGTGGTTCCCTCTTTGTGCAGAGCCAAGTGGGGTGGGGGAGCCTGGCCATGGGGCAACTAGGACCCGAGTGAGGACTGCAGGAACACTAGTGACATAAATGCAGAAGGAGATCGTAACAATGAAAATGACTTGTGGCAAAACCCAGAGGAAAATTTTAGAAAACTATTTGGCATTTTCGGTAAACATAGCTCCTGTGAACTAGAAGTGGAAAGCCGTGAGGACAAAACTAGGGGAGATGAAGAACATAAAAAAAAAATAAAAATAAAAAAAACTAGGGGAGATGAAAAGGCACAGGAGGAGGGCAGGGAAACTCCCATATTAATGGTAAGATTAAAATCATCAAATTGAAGGCAATAAGAAACCAGAACGAATGCCCAGAAAATTAAATCATCGACATGGAGGATAAACGTTAGCAGTCTTTACAAAACGCAGAGGAAATGGGAAAAGCAATAAAGATTATGAGAAAGAAAACGGTCTACTCGGAGGATAAATAATGGAGAGAAATTCCAAGAATTGTAGGCTATCCTAAGGAAGAATCAAAGTATGTGGGCGTAGAACCAATAAAGCGTAATTGAATAAAACATTGCAGACGTTTAAAAACATTTTATAAGTATATGACACAACCAAAACCATAAAGAAGGAAGAAAAAAATATGGGTGCATGCTTATGTCAGAAGGGACTAGAACCCTCTATAGAGATAAACAACATTGACAACAGCAAATTTTATATATATATATACACACACACACACATATATAAATATAAATATATGTATATAAATATATGTGTGTGTAGAGAGAGACAGACTTTAATGTTAAAGAACATTACAAAATTGAATTATAAATTTGGAAAAATGTCTGAGATTCATATGACAGAGGATTAATATACTTAATATGTAAAGAGCTTTTTAAAAATAAATAAGAAAACCCAGCTACTCAGGAGGCTGAGGAAGGAGGATCCCTTGAATGCAGGAGTTTGAGACCACCCTGGACAACGTAGCAAGACCCTGTCTCTAAATATGTAAGAAAAATACAAATACCTCCCAATAAGGAACATGAGCAAAAATCATAAATAAAATAATGAAAGGCTCAAATAGCTGCTAAATATTTGAAAACAGATTTAACCTCATTACCAATTCTGAACTCTGTAGCTTTCCTGTGTGCCTGCGAGCAAGTTTTTTTTTTTAACCTTATTGAGCACAACTCTCCCATAAAATTGAGATAATATAAAGGGACTGGTTTATATGGTTGTCATGAAAGGTATGTGAGATAAATAAGAAATAGCCCAGAGCCGGGCATGTCATACACTTTCAATAAACACGAAGCATTAATATTTCATAGAGGCAAGTCAACCTGCCAGTGAAAATAATCCTTTCCTTCACATCTTAATTATTTTTCTTTATACCTTAATTATTTTTAATGGAAACATTCTAAGCTGACATGCTTATTTCCCAGGGTCATTAAATAGAACATGCTGAATAAAGCAAATGCTCTTGTTTTTGTCGGGCTCTTGTCACATTTACACACACCTCACTGCACAAACATAAACAACGCACAGGTCTGTGTGGCTGAGGCTGCAAGTCTTGCCCAGGCTGCTCCTGTCTTCCAGGTAACCACCGGTAACTGTTTGTGGCCCGTCCTTCCTAGCTGAACTGTCCCAAAGCTCCGTCAAGTGCTGAGCCTGTCACCTGGAGTGGTGACTGTGTGCGTGGCAGTCCATGCTTGCACAGGGTGGCCCAGCCGGCCACTCCCCACAAGCCCCCGGCCTGCTTCTCTGTCTGCCTTCCTCCCCCTGGACGGCAGCCTGCGGCAGGTGTGCCAGCCTTTCCCTAATGCCCCTTCCTGTGTGAGTTACAGCTTCTGACCTCCTTTGTTTGCACAACTAAACATTGAGTTGATTGTAAGGGTGGGCTATGAGGATAGCCATTTCAGATATTTCTGATATATGATTATATATTTCTAAGCTTATGATCATGCTACAGAAAGAGGAGTAGTATCCCGGAAAGCATCCTAGAGGAGAAATCTGAAGATCTGATATCTAGGCCTGGTCCTACTATTTAAAACCTGTAAGAACTTGGAAAAGTTACTGGACTTTGCTAAGCCTCAGTTGCCCCATCTGTAAAATGGGATTCAGTAATTAATTCATGAAGCTCACACTGACTGACTGCTCACCATGGGCCAGGCATGTTTCTAGGTGGTGTGCACACAGCAGTGAACAAGGCAGACAGGTCTCCTCAAGTTTGCATTCTAGAAGTGGGAAAAGAGGAGGTCAAGAATACACATTCACCAGTTTATATCCGATGTCGGGCAAGAGCTGTGAGGGCTGGTTTGATGGAACACGGCAGGCGGCCTGCTTCCCAGGGTTCTCGGCCCTTTATCAAAGGATTTTGTAAACCGTGAAACGGGACATAAAGTATAATTTAATTCTTAGAAAGCGCCGATACATTTGTAGTACCGACCCCCCGAGATTCTGCGATCCTCAAAGGAGAGAGGGGCACCCCGATGACACGGGGACAAGAAACGCTGCCTGACAGTTGGGAGGACGTGTTTTCCCGTTCTCATCTCAATGTGTCCTATAGGTTCTCCCCATGTCTTCCAAATATGCGGGCAGAGAGCCACAGGAGAAAAGAAAGGACTTTTCCTTCTACGCACAAACAGCAGCCTTGTGCAGGTGACTTCGGTCAGACCCAGACCCCTACAACGCTGGGATGTTTTCGTGCAGCATATGAGACCCCTACAACGCTGGGATGCTTTCGTGCAGTATACGAGAGGGTGACGCAGTGCCCAAGACCACAGCTCTCAGCGTCCATGTGCGGGGCGGCTCCTCACGTGTGTGTTTACAGATCACTCAATAACTTGGTGGCAGGAGAAACCCGAAGCAAAGTGCTCCGACCCTCCCCGACAAGGGCCACTAAGGCAGTACCCCGAAGCGACTCTGGTGTTATGATAAAGGCACATTTGCGTATCTTGGTTTGGGATTTTCATCCTACTGGGCCAGACCCTGACGTTTCTCTCAAACATCCAGTGAGATGTGCGTCACTCTCCCTGCCGCACAGGCGAGAGGACGGGGGCTCACGGGGAAATGGCCCACGGCGTGCCACCGGACGCGCTGGCCGGTTTAGCTGCCTCCTCCCCGGCTCCCACTCCCGACACCCACCTCGCTCTTGCCCAGCTCAGGCCTTTGCCGGTGGCCTTTTGTTCACTGCACCCTCCCTCGTGGCCTCCCTGCCTCCCTCCGCCTCTCGAACAGGAGTCCTCCCGTTAGCGTGTCTCTCCTGGCACTCTTGTTCCCTTCCAGGCGCTTGCGAAGAGACATCCCTGCACTTTCAGACGTGTTCGCATGTTGTCAGTCCTCCTGCTCCTGCAGTCCAGGTTCGATCGAGCCTGTCTGGTTCCCCGCGGTGTCCCCAGCACCAGGCACAGCGCTTCATACGCGTCTGCGAGATGACGCATGGCAAAAAGGGAGGGAAGGAAGGCAGGCCAGTGCAGCACTTTCATTTAAAAGTTTAAACATAAAATAAAAACCATCTTCCCTGACCCTGTATTATCAAAACGTTCAGCTATTAGAAAGTGGAAAGCATCGTACGGTATTGACTTAACGATCATTCGCATAAAATAAATATTAATAACTTGAAGTTCACGTCAAGGAAAACTGGATTTAGATTCGGGCGGGTTGGTTGTGACACAAATACTCGCCGGATCAGCATCGCCACGAAATGCTTCAGGAGTCCTCAGTGCCACAGAATTATCTGCACCGTGTGGCTCAGAGGTAGCCCCCCCCTGACAGAAAGTGACAGGTGCCCAGGCTTCGTTACAGATCCTGGTGACACGAGGTGCTGGTGGGACATGTCTGGGCCCGCAGGCCCACCCAAGGCCCATGAGGCTTTGCAGCGTGGGCCTGCTGCTTTCCTCTGAGCCTGTTTCTTCTTCTGTAAATGGGGGTTACCACCCCCGATCTGCCCAGCTCATCTGCCACCAGCATGGGACGGTGGGAATCAGACACACGACACTACGAAAAAGCACAAAGCACCGGGTGCTGTTAACATGTAAGGGATCGTGGCTGTAGAGCACGCACACAAAGCATCTGGGTATCTGGTTTTTTTCCATCTTGCTAATTTGCACTGTGAATGAAAGATTCCAAGTTAACTCCCAACTTCTGTTATCAGTCAGGACTTTGGATCTCAGCCTCCTGGCTCCTCCCGAAAAAACGAGGACCCGAGCCAAGGACAAACCTGTAAGGGCCTCCTCGCAGATACTGCCCACTCCCCGGAAGCCGGGTTGCTTTGAACGTGTTGCCAAATCTCTTTCCCACTCTTAGAAGAAGATCGGAGCCAAGAGCATATAGAACAGTTGTCTTTGCCCGCCCGCCCTCCCCCAGCCCGCTGCAGGATTCCTGTCTCACGGCTACCCTCCCACTCCCTCTCTCCTCCGCCCTCCCAAACCCAAACTCGAAGGGGACCTTTTGTCCCGAGTTTTAGCAGGAAACACAACCAGCAACCAGATGTCTGACTTTTTCACCCCATTGGCAAGGATTAGCCATCTTCCCTGTAAACTTCCGGCCTTTCCTCTGCGTTAGATCTTTCAGCTTCTTCACGCTCCATCTCCTTTAGCCCAGATGCATGAAACACTCACCCCCCCAGGAGAAACAAAAGGTAGCCTGTGGAGCACTGCAGACGTGCAGAGTATTTATATGCCCTGCCCAGAGAGCCTATCACTGGTGGGTGTGTGTAGGAGCGGGTCGGGGGTGCAGCAGGTCAGCTCTCGGATTCATCTGGCCTGTCGCTAGATTCGGGTTCCGTGCAGAAGAGGGGTGGCTTCGATCAGAGACAGAGATCATTAAACACATTCACGACTTAAAATAACACCCTGAGCAAAACAGACACAGATCCTGTTACCGTCAGAGCATTTGAGTGTGAAAAACCAGTAGGTAAGACGGCTTTCTCAGCTTCAGGGATCGTGAGATACCCAGACAGTCTCTGACACAGCCGAGGACTTTGGAATGGGGAGAGACCTTACAGCCCATTCAGTTGCTTCACTCTCCAGGTGGAGAAACTGAGGCCCTGCCGTAGTGGGAAGGGTTTGCCCCGGGTCCCTTGCTTGATGGCAGAGTGGGGTGTCCCCGCTCAAGGGCCCCTGTTGGCTCGGCTCGTGTCTTCCCTGAGACATTTCTGGGAAAGGACGGCATCGCAGGCCTGGGCTCTGCCTGCCTACTCTGTCTGCGTCCTGTCCTCCTGCTCTTGGCATGGTTGGCTGGGCCCCTCCTCAGGGGGCCACTCTGACCTACAGCTCCCAGTCGTGACGGGGCAGCAGCCATGGGGCTTTTCTGCCCTGTGTCTACCAGCCACCTGATAAACACCCTGGAGGGGAGAAGGAAGTAGACACCTTTTTTTAATATGAGGGGAAACATACCCAGAAACAGCTCTGGCTTTCAAGTCCACACTCTTGGACCGTCTACATCCAGTAAAGAGCACGTGTTTCTCAAAGAGATGCATGAAAAGCAGGTGGGTCATCGCAGGGAGCCTTGAAAATGCTGGGTTGAGGAATTATCACTCAATCACACCAAGTCCCGTACCATCCAGCCCAGGCGTCCTCAAACTATGGCCCTCGGGCCACATGCAGCCCGCCGAGGACATTTATCCGGCCTGCCGTGTGTTCTTTGCCGCCGCTGCCTGTCCTGCTTAGCAGCCGACTCGTCCCGGGCCCACAGTGCGCATGTGTGGAATGTGCGCCGCACTCTCCAATGGCCCTCCAACGGTGTGAGGGACAGTGAACTGGCCCCCTGTTTAAAAAGTTTGAGGGCCCCTGGACCCCTCCCAACTTCCCCCACGTACCTCCGTTTTTACTGGTGTAAGCCCCATTGTACCCCTCCTAGCTGTGTGATTTGGTCAAGTCACTGGCCCTCTCTGTGCCTCAGTTTCAGTTTCCTCACCTATAAAATGGGGATAGTAGTTCTTACCTGATGGAGTTGCCCTGGGGATCATGTGTAATGAGGGCTGTCACACTCGGCATGGTAGCCGTTCTCTTCCAGTTCTCTTCCAGTTCTCTTCCTTCTGTGATAAAAGATGGTACCTGTGTCCCCTTGGGCAGGGAGTGCCAACAGAACAGGAGCCCTGCAGCACCTGGCTCCTCGCCCACCTGGACCTTTGTCCTGCAGCCCCAGCTGCCTCCAAGAAGAAAGATGGATCTGGGCCTCGGAGAATGTGTTCCACGTGTCCGGGTGGTGGGGGCACCTCACCCTGGCAGGGTCCCCGTGGGCAGTATGTGCCCTTCTGTCTCAGTCCCACAACCAGAGGCTCCAGCCCTGATGTTTCTAATCGTTCCCGTCACAAAACCTGGATTTTTTTTTCTTAAAAAAAAAAAAGAGAAAAGAAAAAAACTGGAAAAAAGAGAAACTAGGGCTCCAACCTTAATGTCAGTGAATCCCAAGGGGGCCTGTTAACTTTGGCTCAGAACAATGAGTTAATTGAAAGTGGTAATGAGGAAAAGCAGCCCTCTCGCATAAACCCACGGGCCAACGAGCAGTTCGGTTCCTGGGCAGCGGTGAGAGCCAGGCTTTCTAGCCAACCGAGATGTCAATGGTTTCCAAAAATAATTGCCTGAGGAATACCAAGCTGCAGGCAGGGACCCTGAGTCCTGTCACCTGGCTGGGAGCAGCCTGTGATGGCCCAGTGCCCAGAGCTTCAAGCCTGGAGAAAACTGCTTTGAGGACGTACCTGAGACCTAAGGACACACACCTATGGCAGACACTTAAGGGGGGGGAGGGGTCCTGTGAAAAGCCCCAAAGTCAAGGGACCTGCTTCACCTTCAGGCCCCAGCGCTCTCGTGGGAATGGGCTAGAGGCAAGGCACACCTCCAGGCCTCAGTTTCCCCAGCTGTCAAATGAGCACATTAATATATGTCCTCCCAGCCTCCAGCGTTGCTTTGTTTGAACACCAAATGAGACGACATATATGGAATGCTCTGCGAAATCAGAGACACGCTGTGAAAATAGGAGAGCTGAGCAGAGGGACCGAGGGATCAGACTGCCTGGCCAACTCAGGTTAGACTCAGAAAATAATAATCCACACCTCGTAAGATTGACGAGAGAATAAAATAAAATAGATACTGTGTGTGTTTGTGTGTGTGTGTGTAAAGTATTTGGAATGGTAAGCCCATATGGGAGGAATTGAATAAATGTTAACTATTATTGATTATAAGTTATTATTTTCAGGACTGCCTTGTCTTGTAGTGACTAATCCAGGCTTACGGCCAGACCCTCGGTCTGGGCTCTTGCATACTTTGCTGCTTTTTCTAATTATTTCTGGTTGCATTGATCAAATACTCATTCTGCCCACAGCAGTCCTACATCATACAAAGAGGGGCAGGCTGAGCAGCCAAAGCAGTGAAGGATTTTAAAGACAAAATGATTCACAACGCAGCTGAGATCCAGCCAAGTGAAATGCCATTTCCTTCCAGGACCAGAAAATTGCAGTGCATGGGGAGCTCTTGGGCTCCTTGTCCACCTGCTGGGCCGAGGAGGGGTGCAAGGGGATCTTTGGGGGAGCCTTTTATCTGGACAAGTGATGGAGTCCAGGCACAAGAAAATAGGAAGTGTGATTGTGCGCATGGGCGCGTGCATGTGTGAATGTGTGTGTATGTATTGCAGGAGGAACATGGAACACCTGCTAAGAAAAAATGATATGCTCCTTGGATAAGACAGAGGACGCTTCCCACAGGGGTCTCCCTGGCTCTCTCCTACCGCTGCCTGCCTCTTAGGGCTTCTCGGAAAGCCCTTCTCAGAAAGGTCCCTTAGATCATCTCACTCTTCATGCCTCAAGAGGGACATACGGCAAGTGCTGAGTGACATTGACCACACGGCTCTGAGAACAAATCCCGTGGCAAGTGCAAGAATAGAGTCGACGTGGCTATGTCTTAGCGTGTCCTTCAGTAAAAAGCCAAGGGCAACATTGAAGCACAACTGTGTAATTCACGCACTGCCAGGAGGAGTGAAAATTGGCACAGCCTTTTCAGAGCACAATTTGGCAGTATTTCTCAAAACTAAAGAGGTACCTACTCTTGAACTCAGGTTTTCCTTCAAAAACTCTATCCTACCAAAACATGCACAAGCGTGCACAGAGGCACAGGCACGAGCCTGTTGCTCACAGCCTGCCAGTAACAGAGGAGAACTGGAAACACCCCAGGTCCTCATCCAAGTGCACAAAGGTGCAAGGATGCTCATGACATCAGGTTTGTAATAGCGGAAAAGAAAGCTTGATGATGCAAAATCGATTTATAGGAGCTTTTTAAAACACTGAGGTGGTTTAGTATATAGGTTAAAATGGCACAGAAAGTCTCCAAATATATATGGAGTGGAAAATTAGATTGCAAAATGTTAAATGTAGTAAAATCCTTTTTGATGGTGTACATACAGAAACAAGATCTAGATGAGTAAACAGAGAACGATGAAGAGTTCTCATCTTGGTGGGGGAGGAAGGGAAGGCCACAGGAGACTAGCACTTTCTACATTATTTATTTCTATAATGCCAACTTTACAATGACAATGTATTAATTTTGCATATTTTAAAGAAAACAGGATGATTAAGGAAATATGCGTGAATAAACCTAAGGGTAACTAAATCCAAGTGCTGGGGCTACAGTGGCACATGCCTGGCCTTTGGGGTATACAGCTAGGTCTGAGTGTGGTTTCAAGGCTCCTGAGAGGTGGTTTGGTTTGGGCTCTTTTCTAGGTTCTTTGGTAGGCAGTGGACAAGCTTTGCTGGTGCTGGTTGGTTGGTGTTCGCTGCCCCCAGTGGGACACAGATCTTTGAGCAGATCCCTGGCCCTCAGTCTGTGAGCTGAGCTGGCAGCGGTGGAAGCTAGGAAGCCCATGGGGTCTGCCGTGCCCATAGCCAATCTTGTCAGGAGAGTGACCTGAGCCACTTCATTCCTGGACCGGTGGTTTGGACTTGTGCCGTGTGATTTGAGCAGAAGCAACCCTGCAGCTCTGTCCACCACTGCCTGCATGAGGACTGATGCCCCTGCCAAATTGCCAATGGGCTTGGCGTGAGAGAAGCTGATGCTTTCTAAGGAGGCTTGGCATGGACTTCTACCCAGGAAGGGTGCTTCATTTTGGGTGGTGGCAAGCTTGGGAGTTTCTCCGGAGAAGTCTAACTGCCAAGAATTCTGGAAAAGTTAAGAAAGAGGGAGTGTCACCCTAGGGCTGGCTGTATCCCCAACCATTCCCTGAGCCATTGTTCTAGAAGTCTGCTGGACAACCCGGCCTCAGCAGACTGGGACCGGTGTGTCTTTGTGGCCAAGGACAGGACATTCCTGGCCACCACACACTCCCAGATGCCCTTGCAATGTGCCTTTTCTACTGCTGGCAACTCGAGTTCACCCCTGCCTTTCAGTTTTAAGGAGTAAGAACAATCAAGTATGAGGATGAGGAACGAGTTTCTCCAGGTGTCTTTGTCCTCGTCATGTGCCGTGGAGACAAAAAGGACCTCGTTGGTTCCTGTTGGTTCCTTCTTAAGGCCGCTAAGAGTCTCCAAAGGCAGCAGCTAGAAACTGCTTGGCACACAAACCTGTGTTTAGCATCTGTTTGCCTGTGTTTGTTTAGCTGTGGGGCATTAGCCTCCTGATGAAATTATTCGAGACATCCTAGTAGCTCCAGAGCTGTTGGGGTCTTTAGGATGAAATAGCACAGCCAGATGAAGACATGGCTTGTTCATGAGTCAGTGGTCATTATGGGCACCCTACGTGCTAAATCCTTTAGGAGTCAACGCAGGTGTGGGTGCTTGGGTGTCTGTTACTCCTTCAGTTACTCCTGTGTGTGTGTGTGTGTGTGTGTGTGTGTGGTTATGTCAATGTTACAAAAACAACAAGCAAGGCATGAGTATGTCCATTTGCTCGAGGTTGGTTATGGACCACAAAAATGTGATGAGATGAGTAGAGGGAGAGAAAATTCCAGTTTAAAAAGCTTAGCTTGGCCAATGAGAATCAGAACAAAGAGGTATTTTGGGATCGATGGTCTTACGTAGTGAGATGAGAGTTGAAGCAATTTATGTTCATCTCCTGGCCTGGACTGTATTCCACGAGAGCAAAGCCTATGCCCGGGTTTGCTATCTGAAGAGTTTCCAGTGTCTAGCCCAGGGCTGGCCATGTAACCAGTGAATAAATGAGTGAGAAAGGAAGTTGTAATCACGATACCAGGATCAGAATAGAGAACTGACTGAAGGAAGAGGTAGGGAAAGAGGTTCAAGGACAGAGGGGCGTGTCCTTTTCCGCTGATATCTGTATCTCTGGATGTCCTTGTTTTTCATGAATCAAATGGGAATGTATGAGATAATTTCCTTACCATCATAGTTCCCGGCATATAATAGAGACTCATCCAGCAATCATAATCAAGCAAAATAAATATTTTATCTTACATGAGAGAGAGACTTCTTTCCTGTGGTTCTGAAAACCACATAGTGTTTGCTCTGACCTCAGGGACATTACAGGCAGGACCACATTGGAGCCCAGACGTCATACAAATTCTCATTTCTGGCAGAGTAACCCGGCAGGGAGCTCCTTCTACTCTATCCGTGACACATTTGGAACAGGAGACTTTGTTGACTTCTTACCTTGTTTTGGGGTTTTTGTTTTGTTTTGTTTTGTTTTGTTTTTTTGAGACAGAGTCTTGCTCTGTTGCCTGGGCTAGAGTGCCATTGAGTCAGCCTAGCTCACAGCAACCTCAAACTCCTGGGCTCAAGCAATCCTTCTGCCTCAGCCTCCTGAGTAGCTGGGACTACAGGCATGCGCCACCATGCCTGGCTAATTTTTTCTATATATTTTTAGTTGTCCAGCTAATTTCTTTCTATTTTTTTTTTTTAGTAGAGACGGGGTGTCACTCTTGCTCAGGTTGGTCTTGAACCCTGAGCTCAAACGATCCTCCAGCCTTGGACTCCCAGAGTGCTAGGATTACAGGCATGAGCCACTTCGCCTGGTCTTATCTTGTTTTTAAAACATCTGAATGTTGGTTTTTAGTGCACAGTGTGACAGTGCTCTACAAAAGCAGAATTGTGGAAGCGACACCAATGAGACCCACACCCCTGAACTGCTCAGCACGGCCCCTCTGTGCAATGGAACCCTCACATGGCACGAGGTGGGTAGCCGGAGTTGACTTAGAGGAGCTTAACCGATTTGATGCATGACTTCAAATCGCATCTAACGTGGCACATTAGTAATGCCCCCATATTGTAAACGCTACATCCACAGAAGCA
Source organism: Mirza zaza (assembly GCA_008750895.1). Classification (NCBI taxonomy): domain Eukaryota; kingdom Metazoa; phylum Chordata; class Mammalia; order Primates; family Cheirogaleidae; genus Mirza; species Mirza zaza. Next base: position 12,322 of record VSMD01107393.1, read on the forward strand.
TTAGTCATTATACAAATAGAATGAATAGGTTTCACTACGCTTCAAGATAAACACGTTGAAACACTAGCCCCATTCACTCAGGGCCTTTGGAGCCTGCGCAGGGCCCTCACCTGGCTGTTAGAATAAATACAGAGTTTATGGCCTGCTTGCCCTGCGCGACTTCACTATGACCCGGCGATACGAATCCAGGTTAGAAATGGCAATGGCAAGCATTGACGCATTTATTTATTTATTCTCTTAACTTGGCAACCTATTGTTTTCCCAGATTGGGTTACAGAGCCCTGTGGCCCCTTGACAATCATTGTAAGATTCCTAAGAACTGTTCTGCTGGGGTGCAAAAGTTTAGGACCATTCTGTGTCTCAGTGAGAACAAGCCAAGAGAACAGGTACCGTGTTTCCCTGAAAATAAGACAGGGTCTTATGTTTATTTTTCCTCAAGAAGACACCCTAAGGCTTATTTTCAGGCGATGTGTTATTTTTTTTAAGTACAGTAGAACCATCTACATTTATTCAAATATAGTTAAAGTAGTCTTCTTCTGGAACATCATCATCACTCTCCAAACCCCAAATTCCATCCTGCATTTCTTGCAACTCTATTTCCTTTTGAACCACTGGCATTGGGGCAGTAGAGCTCTCATGGGGCAGATGAGAAGGGCTGCTTGCCGTCTTTCCCGCTCTGTGAAGAAATGCATGGGTTCTGCAGATGCGCTTTGTAGTCATGCCCATCACTAGGTCTTATTTTCGCGTTAGAGCTTCTATTGCACAAAGGCTTAGAAATCCTGCTAGGGCTTATTTTATGGGTAGGTCTTATTTTCAGGGAAAGACAGTAGTAGGTATAGTGGTTAGAGCAAGAGTTTGGGAGTCAGACGCACCTGGATTTGAATTCTAGTTCTATCACTGATTCTCTGTATGAACTCAGGGATTGACTTCACTTCCCTGAGCCTTCATGTCCTTATCTGTAAAATGGCTGTGAAACCCTCACTCTCCCCATCTCTGCACTGCACATCTCTTTCCCTTTGAGCACACCTCCCGGAAAGGCAGGCGTCAAGAAAAGATCCTTGAAGATCAGCCAGGCCTCATGGAGGAGGAGGAGGAAGGAAAAATGGGACAGACTGTGGAAGGGACATCTCCTATAGAGCTTATTGTAGAAAGCAAAGGTGTGTTGATGGGATGTGATGGCCGGCAGGGAGGTGGGGGCAGTGGGGACAACAAGAGACAAGTCTAATGACAGGGGAAAGGAGGGCAGGAAGCCGGTGCCAGGAGAGGTTGGCAGGGACTGGGCTATGGAAAACAGAGGATGCTAGATTTCACAGAATGTGCGAAGGGAGGAAGGGGCTTCGTGTACAACATATTTCAAATAAGTTCTGTTATATCCACCAATGATCAGCAAAGCATTTTGCAAACACCAGTTCTTCAAAAAAGACACCTTCTCCAAGGCAGGGTTAGAAACACTTCTGGGAGTCCTAAAGTCATGCAGGCTGTGGAAATTCATGCATTCATATCAGCTAGATCCTTAATGGCTTGTGCCTTAATTTCTTCATTTATAAAAAGGAGGAGGATGATGTTAGTAACAGTAATCACGATGTCAGGTTACTGTGGCATTTCATAAAATGTATTAAGCATATTGTTCTGTAGTTTGCATAAAGTAAGTTCTTGGTCAATATCAGCTATTATAACATGTATATATACATGCATGGAGAGATGTCTGGCAAGATGCTACATCAACCTAGTTACCACGGTCACTTCTGATTCATGGGATTTCAAGTAATTTTTACCTTTTTTGGCCTTTTCTCTATAGTTTGAATTTTCCCAACATACATGCATTATTTTTATAAAAACTAAAAGCCATTTTTTAAAAATCCATACATACCGTAGCAATGGAACATTTCAGGAAATGTAGTTGAGTGGGTTGCAGCTCTGTTTGTAACAACCTTCTGAGTTATCAAACTGAACAGTTTAACCCTTTAGGGCTAAAGACTCCATTTCAAAAGAAGGTCGTTGTTCTACATTTTCATAATTAAATGGCCTATGATAAGTGGGAGCTTTTTACAAAATGAGGAGCTCCTTAACGTGTACGAAGAGTCTCCTCCTCTGAGAATACTTGGGCTTACAGCTTTAAAATGACAGATTTAAATTTTTAGTTTCTGGGTCTTCCAGCTAGTGTTCAAGGATCTTAAAGACAGAAGACAACCAAACATCCCCCGGGAGACTGTTAGCTTCACTAGGGTTAAGAAAGCACCACTCACCTTTGCGTTTCCAGTGTTTGACACAGTGCTAGGCCCATGGTAGATAGGTACTACATAAGTATTTTTATATTGCATGAATACATGAATGAATGAATAGTAAATTAAGGGCTGAGTCTCTGCTTGGGAGGCATGGGGGTGGGTGGGAAGTCGCACTCTATTACCTACTGAAATTGGATTGGGAAATTTAGAAAAATTAAATGGGGACAAAGTGATTTTAACCAGGAGCAAAAGTAAGACCAAAATGGAAGTAGAAAATTCACTGACTCTTCATTGACGGTGTTTGGCACGCCAGGCCCTGGTCTAAGGTGTTGAGGATTCCGTTGTGAAAAGGAGCTTAATTACAGTGGGGAATGTAGACTTTGATCAAGTCAAGACATGTGAGAAGAGAGCCCCAGCAGGGAAAGAGCTGGATGCTTCGGAAGTGTATAACGGGGTGACCCAGTCTAGGTGTGGCCGGGTAGCAGAGGTGGCCAGAGAAGGCCTTCATAGGAAAGTGGCGTTTAACCTGAGACCGAAGGTTAATAAGAAGGGACAAGACAAGTCGAGAGCGGTAGGCAAAGCATTTCAGATGTTTCCGAGGTAGAAAGAGAGAACAAACAAAGGAACCACATGTACAAAAATCCTAATTTGGGGGCGAGCTTGTGGCCAGCGTGAGCAAGGCACAAGGGAGAAATTGGTGATGGCAGGGACCACATCACTCAGGGCAGGACCATGGAGGGAGTTTGGATTTTATATCAAACGCAACGGGAAGATCTTGAAAAGCTCCAATGAGAGAGTGACTGTAATCTTCTTTAAATTTTCAACACGTAATAGCTGTCAGGTGATAAAGGGAGTGGAAGCAGAAAATAGTTCATGTGAGAAATGATAGTGACCTGTACTAGGACCTGGGCCTCACTATCTGTAGCCAGTAGACATGGAGGAAAGTGGATAGATTTGAGCTCAGGTTTGAAGGCGGAACTGGTAAGACTCGGAGCTGGATTGCAAGTGGAAGGGCAACCCTATTTAACCCTGATGGCCCCATCTACACAGCAGGTATCATTTCCCTTCATCCCAGCACTCTCTCCTCCCGCCTCTGTGTGTGGTTTTATTTTTCTTTTTCTACCAGACACTTCTTATCATGTGACATACTAAATTTTACCTTGTTTTTTTCATATTTTTAAAAATTAGCTGTTTATTATAGCTTGGATTTTTTTTTCTGTTTAATAATCTTATTCCTGATGCCCAAAACATTCTTGATACATATTAGGTATTCAATAAATATTTATCACCTTGTTGAATGAAGGAGTTAATAAATGAATACATACATGAGGGTGAGGGATGGAGTAAGTGAAGAATGCTTTAGTCAGGTATTGCTTCATAAGGAAGTGCAGAATCTCAGTGGTATACAGCAACAGACATTAATTTTTCTCACCCATGTGTCCATGAGTCAGTTGGGTAGCTGGGCTGTAGGCTGCAAGTCTGCTGAGCAAGACTCCAGATTGTGGGTTGGGATCAGCTCTGTTCCATGTGTATTTTCACTGGACCAGTAGCTACCTGGAGTCTCTTATTCTTTGTTGGTTTTTTTTGAGACAGTGTCTCCCTCTCTTGCCCATGCTAGAGTGCTGTGGCATCAGCCTAGCTCACAGCAACCTCAAACTCCTGGGCTCAAGAGATCCTTCTGCCTCAGCCTCCCGAGTAGCTGGGACTACAGGCATGCGCCACCATGCCCAACTAATTATATATATATATGTGTGTGTGTGTGTGTATATACACATATATATTTTATTATTTTTTTTAGATGTCCAGCTAATTTCTTTCTATTTTTTTAGTAGAGACGAGGTCTCTCTCTTGCTCAGGCTAGTCTCGAACTCTTGAGCTCAAATGATCTGCCCATCTTGGCCTCCCAGAGTGCTAGGATTACAGGCATGAGCCACCATGCACGACCAAGAGTCTCTTATTCTAATAGTAGATGGCAAAAGCACAAAAGACCAAGCTAAACCATCAAGCTCATTTAAGGATTATGTTCATGCTGTATCTACTGGCCAAAGTCATCATGGCCAAATTCAATTTCAAAGGGGCAAGGAAGCATACACTACCTTCTCTAGTTGAAAATGCTGCAAAGTCATATTGCAAAGGGTGAGAATGTATAATCCCACGACAGAGATAGAGTAAAGATTTGGGAACGATAATCCAATCTATCAGAATGACTGCCAGGTATGGCTTGAGCAGCTACATGGATGGAACGGCTATTTATTGACATGGGGAAGACCAGAGCAGGGATAGGTTGGGGAGGGAGAAGAACAAATATCAGGAGTTCAAATTTGGGACCTGAGAAATCCAGTGAGACTGCCAGTGACAGACGTCACAAGGGGTAGACGTGTAGTTGGAAGGTCCAAGGAAGATCTTTGGAGCTTTATGTACAGCTGGATTCAGAGACTCAAAAGGTTTTTGTCAGGGATTTGTCTTTGCTTCTGTTTCTCAGTTCTGCTTCTCTCTTTTGGCGTCATTTCCAAGTGAACTCCCTCCACAAGTGGGCTCTGGCAACCTCAAAGCCACCGTTAGTTCAGCAAGGATAGTAAGAAGGAGGACATTTCTCTCTCCACATCCACACATCAGTCTAAGGGGTGATACATGTAATTTTGCTGAGGGCCTGTGCCTGTCTATGAACCAGTCGCGGTGGCCTAGGTAACCTGGGTATTCTGATAACCCTCAGCGGTCACGGTGCCCATCTCTGGGGTCGGGTTTCTGGTGCTGTGGTTAATATAGGAAGGGAATGGTACCACAAGGAAGCAGGAGAAAGAGGACAGAAAGGATGAAGATCGACAAAAATCTATAACTCCTGCAATCCAGTGGAGATGTTAAGAAGGTAGTTGAATTTAAAGGTCTGGAGTTCATTAGCCAAGTCCAAGATAGAAACAGAAATTTGGGGATGTCTGTAATAGATGGAACCAGATCCCTGGGAGTGGATGAAATTACCTATTGGGATATAAAGAGAAGAGGGCCTATAGTCCTGTAATGCATTTTATGTAACAGACGAATTTGCTAAGAATATTTTTAGAAGTTGCTAGACTATCAGAAGAATGCATGTTTTAAAAATAAACACCTGTGTGTCACTTAATATGTGCCAGGCATTTTTCTAAGCCCCTTGCAAGTCTCTATGCATTTAATCCGCATAATAATTCTATTAAGTTGACACTACTGTTATCTCCATTTTACAGATGAGAAGGCTGAGGCACAGATTGGTTAAGGAAGTTATGCATGGTCACACAGGTAGTCAGTAAGATAGTTCATGTTCAGACCAAGAAGTCTGGCTTTAGAGTCCTCATGATTAAGATTTCATGGTGTTAAAGGGCCTCCTAGAGAATCTGAAGTTTTTGTCTCTTTCTCCTCTCCCCAATTCCATAACATTCCCAGATTTTCACCTGCTGTTCAGGATTTGTGGCGGGGTACACATGTGATTTGGCTCATCAGAGACTACATCTCTGAGGATGAAAACTGAGAAGGTAGAACCCTGGAGGTTCGTCGAGTTAACTTGGAGCGTGTTTGCAGTCAAGAGAAACAGATGCTGTTTAAGTCAGGAAGAAACGAGTGATCCCTCCAAGGCCTGCTTCAGAAAGCCTCTTTGTTTTATGACTCTGGGTGCAAGCAACCCTTTTAATTTTGTGTCTTGGACTCCAGCCATAGGAGGCCTTCTTTAATGTAGCAGATGGCTGGAGACAGGCAAGCCAGGTTCCTACACTCTACATCAAACTGCCTTCCCTAGAGAGGAGTCTCCTAATTAGGTTGCTCTGAAAAAGAAAAGAAAACAAAACAAAATGGACACATTAAACTTACACCATGTGTAAGGAACCACTGTCTTAACCATCTGCAAACATGTGGTCAGGAAACCTTTTGAGAATCTGATGAAAGCTATTGGCTTTTTTCTGCAGAAAATTTATACATAGGTATATACACAAAAATGTGCACATTAATTCCAGAGAGCTCACGGATTCTCTGATATCCATCTCTGAAGCTTCCAGGAGTCTGTGGCAGCCAGAGTCCTGTGCTTTGAGTGGAGACAGCTGTCATTCTTTTACTTTAATTTTCTTTTTTCAGTGCATTAAGATCTCAACTTCTGAGTTTTGAAAATAAAGGATCTGTGGATTACTGAGGAAGAATTTCAACCAGAACACCAAGATTTTACTAGGAAAAAATCCTTTAAAATATTAGACAAAATGTAGCATATTCTCTAGTCAGCATGGAACCTTGGCTCATTCTGTTAAAGACTAACCTGAAGGTTCTTCCAACAAACATGATGAAATTTTTCTCTCTGGATCGTGGGGTGTGTCTCTGCACATCATTTCTTTGGAACCTCATTCTTTTCAAAACTTCTCAGTTGAGCTCTGGCTCCTGCTCTGTTTCCAATATTAAGAATTGAGGGCGGGGGGAGTCTGCCAATTGAAGAACATACGCAGAATTCTCAGAACTTGGAAAGGAAGCTCTATTGTTTTCAAGAACCCCGTCTGGAGGAGTCACACAAATTTAGACATTTCTTCCTCTGATGTCCGTGTACCGTGATTGTCTGAGGAAGTAGAGAAGTCCTTGAGGTAGCCACCGGGACACTTTATGGCTCTTTGTAATGTCATTCACTGATGCCCCTACCCTGGGTGGACTCTTCCTGACATCATCACGTTCTTCCGATTCTCCCAGGAGTGTATGTGGTAGTCATTTAGGGAGAACCTTCTGAGCTACAGCAAAGTGTGGAGTTGAGACATTTATTAAGGATATTCAAATCAACAGTAGTTTGCCTCAGTGGCCCTACATTTAAAAATAAAACTTAAAAAGTGCAGAAAGACTTTTCACATTATTCCAATTCCTCATGCTCCATATATTTGTTTGTTATCCCACCTTTCCTAAAAATCGCCTCCTTTTTGAAACTGAAAAATTTAAGGTGGGAGTAGGTCATGGGCTAAATATTCAGGCTAATTCTCTACACCAAGTGAATAACTTAAAGAATTGTTGAAAAAATTCAAAGAAATTGAATTTAGGCCCATTTCCTCACTAACCATCAACCTAATTAAAGCACAGCTATTTGGGGTTTAAATCAGATTTCTCAACCTCAGCATTATTGACATCTTTGGGCTGAATAATTCTTGATAGATAGAGGATGTCCTGTGCATTCGTATATGGTAGGATGTCCAGCAGCCTCTCTGGTCTCTACTCTCTAGATGCCAGTAGCACTTTTCTCCTAGTTGTGACAACTGAGAATATCTTCAAACCTTGCCAAATGCTTCCTGGGGGTGTAGTTACCCCTGGTTGAGAACTACTGGCCTAAATTACCCAGAAATAGATTTCTCTACACACAAAGTAAAATGGGAGTATGAAAGCTGCTTTTATCTGATGTTCTTGATCAGGCAAATGGCTAGACTGGGAAAGCAGTTTGTATTTTTTGATGCTCCATTGATTTCTATATCTATCTGTTCAGATTATCCTGTTCTATATTTGTTATTAGCTCCCATTTGATTGCCAAAAATAGAGACTTCCTTATTCCATTCCTATGGCTCTGGCACACCGTTTGGTGTTTGATAATCTTTTTGACCATGTAGATATTTAGTGATCCCTCTGATTTTCCATACCCTTTCAGGTATGAGTAATTTCTTAGTCCCTTTGGGAGGCTTTTGCTGTGCTGCTAAAAATTTCCATTCCTCCTTTCTATGTTATCATCTCTTCCAACTTAAGACCTAAGCTGAGCCCACATAGCAGCTCAGAGAGTAGGGGTGACTGCTTGATTGATCAGCATGTGGACACACAGTTCACGAAGGAAAACTGTTGGCTTTGAGACGACATATGTGATTATGAAAAGGAATCCTATAATTACAAATTATTCTTACATATGTGCAGTGACTGCAAGACAGCAAACAACTTGTTTCGGGAAGGATTTTACTGGCTGTTTGAAGTGAGGAGTGGCTCTAGTGTGCAAAATATTTAAACCAAATTGTTATGTCCTATAGTGTTCAACAAAGCACTCTGCAAACATCAGTTCTGAAAAAAAGGCATCCTCCAAGGCAGGGTTATGAGCACTTCGGGGAGTTGTAAACCCACGCAGGCTCCAGAAATATGTGCCTTCCAAGGGCTGGAAACTTCTGAATTAACAACAAATAATCAGTGAGTGTGACAAAGAGTTAAAGTACACAGACTTTACTTTCACAAAGTTTATGATGTAGTAAAGAAGTTTAAGATGTAGACCTGAGATTGCAAACTGATGGCCAACAGGCTAAATCAAGGCCATGGTTTTGTTTTGTTTGGCATATATAGGGTTGGCCTCCAGAATGTCTATAAGAGGGACAGGAAGGGGGAGGGAAGGAGGGTGTGTGTATGTGGGAGAGAGAAGTTGCTAAACAGATAAAGCTGAGATTTTTGCATAAAAATCCAAATTTTCAGCTTTTCTTGAAATATCAGAATATCTGCCAACACTAGGCCCTTATTTGCACATTTCCCCATGGTGACAGTTGGCTGGAGTAGAATAGCAGTGCCCCCTTTGATCAGAGCAGGCCCTCTCTGGTTCCCTACCCTGGCACACTTCTCTCCCACACCAGGCCTCTGTCATCATTTCAGATGGTCACCCCTAATGCAGAGATTTCTGTAACATTTGTTTAGACTCTTCCTCATGGAAATAAAGTGCTGGATCCTGGAGCAAAATAGCAGCTGTGCTATTTGTGTGTCAGGTGAGATGCCCCTGAAATGGAGGTGATGGGAAATACTCAGAATTAGATGTATTGTCAAGGTAGAGTTAATAGGGTTTCATGATAGATTGGATTAGGGTATCAAAGAGGATTCCAAAATGACTCCAATTTTGACTTTTACTTTGTTTATTTTAGAAGAAAATCTATAATGGAATATTGGAAAGCCAGTATTGACATTTTAAAATAAAAACAAAATTATTTGAAAGCTTTTTCTCACAAATACTTCCCAAATTGTGTGCCCTATGTGGTACCAATGTCATATTCGGGGAAATGTGTACAGTTTGGGTAATTTGGAGGAAAAAAGCATTGAGAAGAGCCCTAGTTAGGAAGAAGAGAGAGTCCAGGAGATGGGGTGGAGGCAATTAGCCTATAGGTGGTCCCACCTGCCCAGGGTCCCCGTCCCCACAGGTCTCCTTCCCCGCAGTGGTGGAGGGGATGTGTACCCGGAACACCTGGGGTTGCTGGGACTGTCCTGCTCCTAGAACTCCAGGGTGGGGCACTCCTTCCATTTCCCAGGCCCGAGGGGGCTCCAGGGTTGCCCTGTGGGAAGGGTTTTATGGCTGCATCTGGCCAGAAGCTGTGAGATGTTCAGAAACATGTTTTGAAGCTACTTTTTTTTTGCTCAGAAAGGACTCTCTTCATTAAAACTTATATTGCAAATCAATAAAAGTAGCGAAGTCGTGTCTGAAGATGTCTTTATTTACACTATATATGCCAGAAAATCTCTAATTGTCCCTATCAAGGACAATCACTTAATTTTATTGTTATGTGTGCTGATTTGGTTAGAGCATGCTACCAGTGGCTCTTGTGGTGGTGGCAGGAGTTGGCCGAATCCTACTTTCAGGCGGGGCCATCGATGCAAAAGCCTCCGGCTGATCGGAAGTCAGAGTTCGCCGGCGCGGAGCCAAGCGCCAAGGTTTCCTCCAGCCGCCCGGGCAAGGCCATCCTCCCCGCGGCCCCCGGCGCGCATGCGCCAGCCCAGCGGGCGTCCTCCCCGGCTGCTTCCTTCCCTCCCTCCCTCCCCCGTCATCCGGGTCCTGGGCGAGCGGGCGCCGTGCGCGTGTCCCGCGGCCGCGCTGCTAATAAAGTTGCAGCGAGGGAAAGCGCGGCGACGGCGCCGGGGGAGCGCGCGCCCGGGCGGCCCGTGAGTGAGTGAGGGTCCCCGGAGCGGGCGAGCGAGCGGGGCCGGGGACTGACTGCCGGCTCTGCCCGGACGGACTCGGGCCGAGGCGGGGGCGCCCGGCCGCGGGCGGAGCGGAAGCGATCCGGGGCCTGCGTGCGGGACGGGAGGTAGGCCGAGTCCCGGCCTGCGGGGTCCCGGCGGGCGGGGATGGCGCGGCCCGGCGGCCCGCGGAGGCCTCGCCTGCGGCCCAGGGCGTCCTGAGGCGGGGCCGCGGCTGCCTGGAACTCGTCCCAGCCCCGCCGTTCGCGCCGGGACCGCGGAGGGCGGCGTTGGGGACGCCCTGGAGGGGATTCCCCGGTCCCTGGTGTGTCGCGAGGAGCCGTTCGCGCCCCGGCGCACCGCCCTCCACACACGCCCCTGAGAGGGCCGCGGGGCGCGTCCGAGCGGCCCGGTGGCCGGTGAATCAGTGCCGCCGTCGCTTTGTGTCTCAGAGATAAGGATCCGCGCTTATCGGTGGGAACTGCGCTCCGGGCAGTGGTGACCTGCCCCCGCTCGCGGCCGGTCGTGAGACCCGGTTTCCGCCCCTTGCCGTGCCAGTGGTCACCATCCCAAAGGTTTCTGCTTCATGCAAACTTGTGTGTGCCGCAGGGAGAACGCCACAGCTGAAGCAGCGTCTTTCTGTTTCCAGCTCTTTCAGCTCCTTGCCCGGGTCTGCGCTCCAGCGACCGGTGCTCAGACCCATATTCCAGTCTCTTCCCCTCCTCCTCTTTCCCCCCCTCGTTTCCCTTTCAGCTGCTGCTGTTACGTGGAGTTTGGAGCCTCAGCTTTGAAAACTCCCATGTGGCGCCTGTCTTGAGTCTGAGCATGCTCAGTGGTCGCAGCAGATTTGGGCTGCAGGAGGAACTCCTGCGCGAGGATAGCCGTCGGGGTGTTGGGACGCTTGCCGGGTTCCTAACGAAATGTTCCGATTCTGCTTGTGATGGCATTGGAGAAGGGAGCTTAGGCCGGCCTGTAGGTGAGGAATGCCTGAACACCCTGGGCCAGATCTTTATCTCGACTGTAAAGACAGTGTTTCCTGACCAGCTGGACGTCTAGAGAGCGGAGGGAAAGCAGTTTTTGGCTGCTTGTGCTTTTAAATGGGTGTGGTTGCTAAGTATATCTTGTTTACCTTATCTTTCTGTGGAAAAAGTTTTGAAGTCTGGTCGGGTTTGTCACATCCAGCCTGTTGCCTAGCACTGCCCAAAGTGTTCTTATCTAGCGACAGAGACTGGGGATAGGTGGAGGTTGTGGCTTGGCCTCACAGAAGTTGAGAGGAAAGGGTACTTGTGTTTTTGAAAATTCTTTTGGAAAGCTAGAGAGAGTTACTTGAATTTCCTTAGAGTGCCTGAACTGTCCAGAGTGAGTGAGTTTTTAATTTTAGTTTGAAAGCGGAAGGGTTGAAAACTTTACTTCCAGTGGATTGAGTCACGTTCCAAATAGCTTAAAATTTCTGCTGTATGTCCGGGCAGTAGTCTGTTGTGGAGCAAACACATTCAGTGTGACATCGTCACATTTATTGATCCGAATGTCATTATGAAATTTGGGCGTTTTAAATTCCCCAAGTAAGGAGCTATTTGGCGCATTTGTAACAAATTATTTTACAGTCTTTCTTTTACTCCTTTGGTAACTATTTTTTCCCTCTAAGGTGAACCCCCAAATTATAAAAATACAGAACAATTCAGAGGAAACACTTTAACAAAATTTAACTTTCATATAGGTTGTACATGTTATGTTTGGAGTTTTAAAATTTAATTTTTATGATTGCGTGATTGTTCCTGTAACATCCTCCTTTCCTTCCCTCTCTACATTGCTGCTCCCTTAGTCCTTTTTTACATAACTGCTTTTATTTATGTGGATATCTTTGTTACAAATATTCATTTATCTTTTTGTGCTTCCATTCCTTTCAGATTATAGCTGAAATAGGCAGTAAAAGTTAGGTGAACCTTCTCAACTGACTTTCATCTTAGGTTTTAAATGCATCCACATGGTACCTTCTACTTTAAAGGAGGAAGAGAGTAGCGAACTGGACAACAAGAATAATATATTTTTGTAGGTTCTGTACAGATCTGGTAGTATTATCTGCTTGTCTGGTTCACTGTGGTAGGCGCCACAGAAATGGGTAGATTGCTATGTGTTGCATTTCTTTCCCCTCTGGCAAAGTCAGCTATTAATTTCAGTGGGAGACAGTGGCAGAATGTTGTTACTAATGAGGTTTGAATCAGATTGTTGTTTACTGTTGGTTATGTAACATGCTGCTTGGGAGTATTATTAAAAGTTGCATTCTGTAGCAAGGTAGAGGCAAGTCAATTCTGCTTACCCTCTTCACTGGGTTTTGATTCTTGGCTGAACCTGAAGGCACATTAGACTACAACCATAATTATACCTGGGCAGGCTGTCTGTTTCCTGTTTTTATCATGAACCCAAACATTATGATTTGCAGTGATGATCTTTTTTGTCCTTTGCGTTAAACAGAAGCTGTGTGTTTTCTCTCTCTACTGAAAACAGATTTGTAATTTGGTCAAATCAAAGATTTTAGTGTTTTGAAAACTAGGCAGTAAAATACTAAACAATTTTTCATTTCTTAGTACAGTAGCTTAAGTTGAAATACCATCTAAAAATCTATTTCATTTATATTCTTTGTTTTATGTAAATTTCAATATTACCAATAGTTCATAGAATCTTTGAATTAAGAAAACTCTTTTTGTTTGCAACTTATCAGTGTTTATTATCACCAGATGTATATGTTGGTTGAGGCAGTGAGCCACACACATCTGGTTGAATTTCAGAGCTGACTCGAGTACACTTTAAGATATAGGTGTCTTTATTAATGTGGTTTGTCAGTCTTGTCTTTATTTCTAGAGAATCTGTGTTCCTTCTCTCCCTTTTTTTGTGCTCTGTACTAAGCACAAGGAAGAAGCCAAAAATAGTTGATTTCTTCAAATGTTACAGGCAGCTTATATCCTGTGGTTTGCCAGTCTACTCATAAGGTCAAAGACACTGGAGAAGATTCCCTTTTAAAGGGACTGTAGTAGCCTGAGAATTCTGATCTCCGCCAGTCTAGATATTCTAGAGAAAAGAGTATCTGGGAACGTAGGACCCAAGAAAACTGGGGTGCACAGATAGGGTGCTTTGCTCCAAAGATGAGAAAGGACCCCAGGAAGCTGATCATGTCTTTTTACATCTTGTTTTTCCCTTCTGAAGTTAATAGAATAATAGTAATTGAAATTTTTAGTGTTGGATTATCCAGGTCTTGCACCTTCACTCACCCTTAACCTCTAAGCAGAACTCCGAATCTGAGAGGTATGCCTACTAAATGGAAGGTCAAGATTTAGAACTCTTTTGGAAGAATTGTTTAAAATTAGATTTTTGTTAGGACCAGCTAATTTCCTAATGTCATAGGTCACCTTCATATTCTAACAGCTTTTATTGTTTTACAACTTGGAAAAATGAGGTAATTATAGAGTTCTTAGGCTTTTCATGAATAGTCAGCTAGTTCTAGGCTCTTTATTTAGTTTGGATTTTTAAATTTATTTTATTTTTTTTGCTTTGGGCAGCTAGATGGGGAGTTTTTGGCTCAAATTCTATTAGAGTGGTGCGTGCAGTGACTTCTCTTTCTCCTTTCTGAGTCCTAATTTGGTTGAGATAATATTTTGGAAGAAAGAGTTCCTTATTAAGACAGTTCTATGTGTGTAATACTACAATTATAATTTACTTTTGTAAGCTATTTGTTAAAGTGGATTTTGTAAATAGATTATATTCTTGAATCCTTTAGGATCTCAGTTCCTGTCTATATCCAGTATATAATTTAGAGACTGGTATTCTATGGAAAATGGTTTGACCTATTGTAGTGAGATTTTAACGGGAATTTTCCTTTTGATATATATCCATGTATATTGTTTTGTTATATTGAAAATAATAGAAAAAATCTTGTGTCCCCTTCCCAGCCTTTCTTTGAGCATAGCAACTGGAGTCTTGGGAGGAGGGAGGCTCACACTTTTCAGATTTAACTATGATCTCAGAATATGGCTAGTACTTTCAAGGCAAGTTTTGTTTTGTTCTGTTTTGTTTTCATGATGTGTTAGGATCTGTCTAGCATCCTATCTGTTAGGCTGTGTAACTCGAGATCTAGTTATTCTGGTTTGTGTGTTTCCAGGAAGAGGGGGTACTGCAGAAATATTTCAAAGCCTGTCTTCTGTTTTCCTCACCCTTAATCATATCTTCATGCCCACTTAAATGTGTGTCTGCTTAACTCATTGACTATTTCTCACTCATTGGAGTTGAAAGTGTAAATTAAATGAGTGATGACTAGAGCTGAAAAGGTACCCAGAGCCATATTTATTCCATTTTCTTCTGAGTAGAGAACTTGAACTTTGGAACGCACATGAGCTGTCTGGAGAACATCTTCATGATGCATTGGAGTGTATGTTGTGTACACAGGGTAGTTCTTTGTGCTCCAGAGATAGATTTTACAGTACTGATTTGTTATCTGCACTTGATGATTTTATAATTTAAAGGAAAGCACTGTAAAGATTGACCAGGTCTTTATCTATTCCTGTGCCAACAAGCCTATGCAAACAAACTTGAACACATCTGGTAGCAATGGAAGAAATCTTGCAGGCTTGTGGGGGTGAGTGTTACATCTAGATTAGGCTGTGCTTAATTAGAGAACTTTGAGGAGCACTCTTTAAGCAAAGAGTGATTAAAAACTTGGAAACAAAAATCTGGATGTGGGAGATAAAAAGGTAGAGAATTCTGTGGGCACAAAGAGAATAGCCGAGAAGATTATGCCATGAGAACTGTCAGGAATCCTAAGTTCAGCTCCTAAAGGGCTTTGAAATCCGCTATAAGAACTTCTGATGTCTTTGGAAATTGGGAGCCACAATTAGGGAAAGTTGTGATTTAAGTGTTTCTCTAGGAAAATAATTTTGGTGTTCATGTGATTGTATCTTTCTTATAGATGTTCCCATAAAGAATAGAATTTCTGAATTCAGAAAAGCTGTTGGCATACTTGCTTTCGGTTTCTTTCTCTTCTCTGCCTGCAATCGTGGAAGTGGCTTATAAGTTTTGTAGCAATTGTATACTTGGATCTAGGGTTGATTTGAGAGTGGTGGTGGTTGTCTTCTTTTGCTGACACTTGGTAGTTACTAGTAGAACCACAGGGGTAAGAGATTTTTGAAGCTTTACCATCACAGATCCTCGCACAGGTTACCCTTAGATGTGTGTATGCAAGTGGCTTTCTTCTGCAGGTGATCCTGAGCACCTTGATTCACAAACCTGCTGCGTAACCTGTGGTTCTTGTTGGGAATGTCTGAGGTAGGGCGCTACTCCTAAGCCTCATGAATCTGAAATTTGAGGGATGGTTCTGAGGAATTTGTTTCCTTAAAACTTCTGCCTGTAATTCTTTTTTATAAGTTTGGCTTAGGTGATGGTGGGTTGGGACCCATACTGGCATTTATTTGCATGGGATGATATCCTCAGGACATTTTGTTGTAGCTAATGGAGTTGGGGAGAATTTGGTTTGCTTGTCTTTTATTGTGGATTGGAGCAGAAAGTGAAGGAGCTGTTTCTGTGAATTTACTTTAGAAGTCTGGATATGAGCAATCAGTCTTTTTGAGGGAGGGTGTTGAGGGTGGTTTGTGTGTGTGTTTATGAGAGTTGGTGAGGATGCCCTACTTTAGTAGCTTGAGGTAAGCACAGGACCTTTGGTTTATTGATACTACTATGACTTCATTTGAAATGGAAGCCTTGTGAACTTAGCATTTTATTCGTTCATTTAATGCATATAAAGTTTAACTCCTGATCTTCCTTTAGCTTTCTTATCAGCATTTCCCAAATCAGTTGATGATGGATTCCATTATTCCAGTTGCCCAGGCTGACACCTTGGAATCACTGTTGAATCCTCTGTTCTCATACATCCCGAATCTCTTTCATCAGGAAACCTATTGTCTCTCCTACTTCTCACCACCCCACTGCTATCACCCTGTCATCATCTCTCACCTAGATTACTGCAGGTCTGAACTGGTCTCTGCTTCCACCTTTGCTGTCCACCCCTTCCCACCTTTTACTCTCAACACACCAGCCAGAATAATTCCTTAATAATATAAATCTGAAAATACCATGTTTCTACTCAGAGATCTCCATTGGGTGCACATTGTACTTAGAGTACTGTAAAAGCTAAAGCCCATTATAGCTGGCACTACCATTCTGGCTCTTTGACCTTTTTGACCCCATTCCTTACCTTCTTCTCCTTGTTCACTTCATTCCCAGACCACACTGGTCTTCCAGCTCCTTGCATATGCCAGCCACACTCCCACCTCAGGATCTGGGCATTGCCTGTTCCCTTTGCCTGTAGTAGTTTCCCCCAGATATCTGCCTGGTTCAGTCTTAATTCCTTAAAATTTTGAGTCAGTTGGCACTTTCTCATGAGGCCAAGCTCAGCCAATCTTTTTAAAATTACACATTCTTCCCCAGGATTTCCCATCTATTTTATTTTTCTCTATAATGTATAATAATAATAATAATAAATTGTGCTTTATTTTTCTGTATAGCACTTTTCACTTGAGAAACATGTTACTTATATTTTGTCTGTCTCCTGCTGGAATGTAAGCTGCACGAGAACAAGTGTTTTGGTCTCTTTTATTCACTTCTATATTGCCAGCTCTTAGAATGCTACCTCAGTATTCTTTTGAATGAATTACTTGAATGAATTTAACAAGTTATTTCAACATGCATGGTACTATTTCTTAAAGATTTCATTCTGTTAGGAGAGACAAAAATCAAGTCAATATTATGTCAAATTGGTTAATCCAGTGAAGGAAATGAACATAGTGTGGATTAGAGATTGGGGAAAAATCTGCTTTGTGAGTTGTTTGGGGAAGGCATCTGGGATGTTAGCTGAAAGAGAAACATGAATGATGAGAGAACTTGAAATTAATGGTTGAGGCTTGAAGAAAGTGATCTAGGCAGAAAATGACATTTGTGCAATCTTAGGTGTTTATATTAGTTATTAAATATGAAATGTCCGATTTCGAATCAAAAGTGTAGTTTATTATATCTCAAACAAGAAGCAGTACAATTAAAGTGTACGCCTAAACTGTCGACACAGTTTTGCCATCTTAACAGTAGTTTGTTTATGCCAGCAGCCAAGAAGCCTGGAGAGCGAGTGGCCATGAAATCATGAAACTTGTTTTCCACAGCTTGTTGAGAATGGAGTATTTTTCCTTGCAAGAAGTGGTTCAAAGCCTGGTAGAAGTGGTAGTCAGTTGGTGCAAGGTCTGGTGAATACTGTGGATGGCAGAGTTTCCGAGTCCAGCGTCTATAGTTCGAGCAGCGTTTGTGCAACATGTGATCAAGTGTGTCTTGCAAGAGGATTGTCCTGTCTCTGTTGACCAATGTCAGCTGCTTAATCACAAGCATCCTCACCATTTCATCCATTTGGTTGCAGTAGACATCTGCTGTAATTGACTGACCAGGTTTCATGAAACTGTAGTAGATAATATTAATACCAGTGCTGGAGCGCCAAACGGACACCATTAGGTTTTTTGGATGAATATTCTGTTTTGAACTGTGTTTTTTGGCACTTAGTCTTTATCCAACCATTGTGCTGAATGTTTGCGATTATCAAAAAGAATCCATTTTTCATCACACATAACAATATGGTGTAGAAATAGTTCACCTTTATGTCAAGACAGTAAAGAAAGGCAAGCTTTGAGATGATTTCTCTTCTGACACTTTTTTAATTCATGTAGAACCCATCTATTCAGCTTCTTTACCTTGCTCATTTGTTTCAAATGGTTCAATATTGTTGAAATTTATGTCAAATCTTGCTGCTAATTCATGCATAGATTGAGATGGATTCACTTCTACTACAGCTTTCAGCTCACGCACCTTGGTCTCGGGTCACCCACGTGGCTCACTTTCAAAATTAAAATCACCGGAATGATTTTCATGTTCATTAGCCACACCCTTCTCAAACACTTGTTGATATTTCAAGCTGTCTGTGCTGCATTGGTTCCACAACAGACAGAACTCGTATTTGAAAATAACACGAATTTTTTACTTATCCATGGTTTCGCAAAAATTGCTTTAAAAAAAATTTGAAAGATAATCACAAGCCAGAGTGTGCGTTTGAAAGACTGAATATGTTCCTTCACAATAAAAGTAAAACTGGAAGTGTCAAAGTGAAATGTCAGAAATGTCAGCTGTCAAACTTAAAGGAAATCGGACATTTCATACTTAGTAACTTAATACAAAAGACATTTCAGTGCAGGCAAAGAACTGCTTTTGAAGAATGAATTCTTACTAACATTTTTGGGGGGAGCAGGAATGTTTCTAGAGTTTTGTTTCATTGTTTTGAGGAGCAGCATCTCATTTGTAGTAAGAGAATACACTGTGACAAGTGCTAGATACCTGGATTAGATGCCCTTTCTCTCTTTGTTTTCTGTGTCCCTATAATACCTTGAGCATATCTCATTGTACTTACATACAATGAGATAGTTTGGTGTCTGTGGAGCTGTTTATCTCTGTGAAAGGAGAGTATGTACCATTTGCATTTTTATTCCCAGTGTTTACTCGTGTAGTATCTTTGTATGGGACTTAGAAAAAGGAATCCTCATTTATTTATTCCTCCACTTTTACATAGTTTTGGTAAATACTTGCATGTACCACAATGTCTGGTAGATAGTAGGTGCTTAATAAATCAGTTAGTGTATGTACTTTTATAAGTAGGTATGTTATATGATAATCATTTCTGTTTTTGTGTTGGCTTTGTAGAGTACCGTAGTTGTGAAATGATTTGCCCCTAGTTTCTGATTGATTTTTCTTAAATTAATTTCAGCCTCTATATTTGCATAACTCTAAATATATTGGAGAGAAATCTTTTGAAGTATGAATGACTCTTGGTTATGTGAATCTTCTTTTTAATAAGGATTTAATACAGCTGAGGCACAGCTGCACTTTGGTTTTGAAATCTGTTTTTTCCTCTGACTCTACAAGAAATATGTTTATTTTAAAAAGTACAGAATTGTATAAAGCAGAAAGTGAAAAGTACTCCTAACCCTACCCCCAGAGCTAATATCCTTTCACAGGCTCTCTATGCACATTCGCTTTCATTCATTAAACAAATACTTGAGTGTATGTATCACTAGGGTTACAATGATGAGTGCAAACAGATATGGCTTTTCTCGTGGAATTTACATTCTTGTGGAGGCAGATTGGACAAATATATGTAAAAGTATGGTAAGTGCTACAAAGTAGAGGTATGTGATGCAGTAAGTTTATAATAGGGGGATTTCACCTGGCTAGGGTGGTCTGGGAAAACTTCCAGAAGAAGGGATGTTTGAGCTGAAAGACAAGCAAGGGGTGTGTCTTGTAATGTGATAGGTTCTTTTGTAATGCATGACAGCTCCTCATTATATAAGGTTTTCATTTATGGCTGAGGTACCACTACATTTGTTTGGTTTTCTGAGGGACGTTGTGTGTTGTTCAATCAGTAGTTGCAGTTTTTCAGAAGAATTTCAGGGAACCTCACACACAGAGGAACTTCTAAATTTTATTATCTTTGTTTACTTTATAGCTCTGAGGTCATTTTTCTAAGAAATGACAAAATATATGAGCAAAAGGGTATTTATTAAGTCAGATCTTCACAAACTAGAGGTAAACTGTAAAAGGTCAAGATAATAGCAGAAAATGGGTTCATAATTGTCAAATCCCTCCAGTCTCTGGGGTAAGAAGTAGCACAAATTCTTGTCTGCTGATGACTGGCCCTCTGTGCTCGCTGCACAATTTTTTTTTTAGCTCTCTATTTTATGCTCCATCTCTGTTGGCTATCATGTGGGAATAAATCTAGAATAGAGCTAAGTGATAAGCTAAATGACATATGAAACTCTTTATAGTGCCTTCTCTTTTTTCCCATTACTCTAAGATCTTTGAGATTATGGAGAGTGTCTTTTAAGCCTGAGTTCCTGGCATGGAGTGTTCCTGACATATCCGAGTGGGCACCCAATAAATTTGGGTAAATCAAACTTCTACTGTCACAGACTCAACTCTCACTTTATTCATATGATCCTCCGAATGTACGTATTTATGCCTTCCCTCTTGAGCTTTAACTTCACATGTTTTTTGGATGTATGTCACTGTGTGCTTCCTTACATCTCTCCACTGTCACCTTCCTGCCCCATTTTGGGCATATTTCCCCTTCTTTGGTAAATGATGTCTTATGTCTCCTTTTTTTAGCTTTTAAACCTTACCTTTTCTAACTTGACCCCTGTTTCTATAATCACGAAGTCCTATTGATTGATTGTTAGTAATGTCCTTCATATTTCTTCCTTTTTTGTATCTCTACCACAGTCACTACCCTGGTCTGTGCACCACCACCATGGTTTGTGTACTCCTTGTAGTTGGCTTAGCACCATGTTCTCCATCTTTCTTCTTTGCCCCTCTTGTTAGTTTCTTACTTGGTCATGTGCTGTTGCCATTTTTGTCTTGAAGTGCCTCTTAGAGCATATATCCTTTTGGTATGGATAGAACTCTACACTGCACATAGGATTCCTTCTAGAAGTCTGACTGCTCAGGCTTTGCATTCATTTTCCTCATTTGGCCTTCATTCTGTGGTGTTACCTTTCCCTTTGATTCACAGTCCAGTTGGCTGATTAGCACCTCCCCACCTCCTCTGCCTCATTTGGCTTAGTGACACTTGGTTTTCCTTGTTCTTCTTGTCCTTTCTTACTGAGTGGATGGTAAATTATAGATTGTCATATTCCTATTTGGCATCCAGTAATTTAGTAGTATCTCAAAATTTGTGCAAATAATGATAAGCATTTATCTACACATTATCCTAAAGGTTTTACTCACTTAGGTTGTAGTGTGTTTGTGTTTGGGAGGAAGGAGTAGACCCTGTCCAAACTAGGTATTTTTACGCTTTTGCTAAGCCACTTTTTGTCTATTACTGGCTACTTGCAGTATAGTTAATTCCTTAAGCAGTCTTGTTCACAAGTATATAATCTTTTCACTTTTTTCTTCTCCCAGTTTCCAGTTAATATTGGTATCATTCCACTTCCTTTCTCTTCATTTTGGTCCTCTAAATAGATCTGAATTTGACAGTGTTTGATCACCCAGTTTTAATTATATTCATTCATACTGCATTTTTGATGAAAATTGGCGGACTCACCTAACACAAATTGTCCTGCGTGTTTCCTAAAGGGATGTACATTTTGGGGGATTCTCTAGTTTTCAAGCTAGAAGTAGAAATTCCCTGAAAGGTGTCTTGGGTACTATTCAGTTTAGTTTGCGATTTTTGTTTTATTAAATTCTTGGTTAGCCCACTATGAATTATTGTAACAACCCTTAGCTTTTAAAGAATAGGCTCAGTTTGGCACTGAGCATTCTAACAGGTTGGTTTAATATGGTCTTGGGTAAGAGCCAAAAAGAGAAAGCAGAATTTACCTTCTATCCCTGATTTTATTATTGAAATAAGACTTTAACATTTATAAACAACTGTTTAACAGCTTTTTATGGAGAGTGGTTGTAAAAGAAAATAACTTAATGATTTAAGTTCCTTGAAGCCTACTGATTTTTTTTAGTTAAGAACTACATATATCACCTCTTAATAATAATAACAAATATACGTAACCTTAACATTTGTACCCCCATAATATGCTGAAATAAAAAAAAAAACAAATATTTATTATTCCCAGTGATGTACTTTAGGATATGTGTCTTAGGTGGCGTAGGATGAGTATGGCAGAGGTGCAGATAGATTCCATGCAGGAGCCAGGTTTTTGTCTAGGGCATTGTCTTATATATGTGGGCTGTGAATGTATTTTCCCTTGACTTAGTACGGAACTAAGAAAGAGGTAAGCATGCCTGGAGCACTTGAAAGCACCACATATACAAATTACATACTCTCTGTGCTTATTGGGTTCTTCTTGAGACAGAAGGAAAGTTCATTCTCATTAGGTAGTTTGTCAAGTGTCTACAAAACAACACTGAGGAATGTAGAAGAAGCTATGAGAAATGCAGCAAGAGGAGGCAAAGAAAAGTCAAAGGCATGAGAACAAAAGAGGGAGAGAATGACACATACTGCTGGGAAGTGATGGGAGAACATCAGAAAGGACTTTGAGAGAGAAAAAAAGAAAAAACTGCCATATTTTTTCTAAGATACACATTTTTTTTTTTTTTTTTTTTTTACCTCAGAACATCTCTAAAATTGGGACATCTTTATCAGTGGCATCTAAGTATTGCTTTTCATTAGTTTATTCATTTTCATAGCTGTGAAGTATTTCCATTGTATGAATTTATTACCATTATTTACCCACTCTACTGTTGATGAATATTTGGGTTCCAATTATATTTAATATAAATAAAGTTGCTATGAACATGTACTTGTCTTTTGGTGGACATTTCTGTTGGATATGTGCCTAGGGATGGAATTGCTGGGTCTTAGGGATCTATGTTTAGTGTTAGGGAATACTGTCAAAACAGTTTCCCAAAGTGGTTGGGTTAATTTATAGTCCTACTAGCAATATATGAAATTTCTACTTTTGTATTGTCATGAACTTTTTTTTTTTTAAGTGTACTCATTCTGGTAGATAAAGAGTGATATCTCACTGTGGTGGTTTTGGTTTTTGTTCTTGCATTTGTCTGATAACTAATGATGTTCAGCCAATTTTGCTATGTAATGGCCATTTTAATATCTTCTTTTGTGATGTGTTCAGATCTTTTGCCTATTCACTGGTGAATTTTTGTGATGAATTTTTCTTCCTTTTATAACTTTGTAAGTTGAGGCTTAGATAATGAGTATTTGGGTAATTTGCCCATACCCTGTTACTTATTTGCAAAAGTACATGAAACATTTTTTGAAAGAATTCCATCAAATGTGCTTAAGTTTTTAATCATTACATATTTAAAGAGTTGAGTACAAGATTTGTCCCCTCTCCCTGGGCTAGTTTTAAGAAAATACTAGTGAGTGTGAGGTTTTTAAATCTAACACCCATTCTTTCCGAAGCTAATCTGTTGAAGTTTATCTAATGGCATCCCCATTCACCAGAGTCACTGGCCTTTTCTTTGTTCACATTCTCTTTAAACTCTTCCATATGTTTAATCTTTTGCAGTACCATTGTCTATAGTTCTTAGCCTGTCTTTTTACCAATTCGTTATCAGTAATTCTTTCTCCTCTTTCCTAACATTGAATGTTTCCTAATATTCAGATGTTTACTTGCTGTTCTTTTCACTCTGTTGAAAACCTATTCTTTCTTATTGTTTCAGCTGTTTGTGAAAATCTTAAATTCAGTTTCTCATCTTTACCTCGGTAAACTTGTATCTCCGGAAGTCATGACCTTTTCCCAATTTGAAGTTTACAGTCATCTCTATTGTAAAATAAATAAGTGAAAAAAGCCACATTTGCAAAAATATACATAACCTTTTTAAGAATATCTGTAAAATTCTTAAAAAAGAATTGTCAAAGCTACCTTCTGAATGTCTTGAATTCTGTTAGTGGAATTTTTATTATCTTAGTCATGTGGATTTAAAATTTGAAGTTATCTCTGATTTCAAGGAACAGTTGATAGAAAAATCAATGACCATTCATAGTGTGTGGTATTGTGTATGGAATAGTACCAGGTGCTGAAGATTCCCTCTTGGAAGGATTTTGTGCTACATTTGGGAGGTTAAGGTATGTTCTTATTAATGTCTTATTAATTAGTTTTTATGATAAATAATCCATGATCATAGCTTCTTCAGAGAGGGGTGGTGAAGGAAGGCTTCACAAAAGGGGGTGGATTTGAGGTCACCATTAAGGAAGACTAAGATTTTTCTTGGAAGACACAGATGGACAGAGGTGCAGGGATTTCAGCTGGACCAGAGGTGTGTATGGTGGTGGGTAAAGTTAGATAGGACTAGATCTAGCCAGTCTGTTAAGTCTTGACTCTTCTTTCTGAATTTTCATGATCATAATTGATGTTTGAATAGCACTCTTTAGTTTGTAAAGCATTTATTAGATATACATTATTATTTTATTACTCAAACATTTCAGGGACTTAGGGACCATCATCTCTGGTAAAGAAAAATTATAGGATTTTGAACGAGTGATACCTAGTCTTGGTCATATACCTACCTAGTAAAGGACAGAATCTGATCTCCCTTCTGTTTACATACTGCTCTTCAAAATTTAAAATGGTGAATTTTTTTGCTATGAAATATTTAAATACACAGAAAAGTACAGAAAATAACATGTCTCTGTACCTTGGCAGACGATTTGCCGTATTTGCTTCAAATGTTGTTTTAAAAAAACACACAGCTAAGGTTTTTTCAATCCTTTCTTCATCCTTCTTTCCCTGCTCACTAGAGACAGCCAGTATTTAGTGTCCTGAGGTTGGTGTGTATATCATTTCCATACATGTTTTTATTTTCTCATATTTGTAGATATCCACAAATAATATATTTTTAAGAATTTTATACAGATATTCTTAAAAAGGTTATGTATATTTTTGCAAATGTGGCTTTTTTCACTTATTTATTTTACAAATAGGCACTATTCTAGGTCCAGGGGATCTGGCAGTTGAGAGGGAAGATGAGACTACCTACTTACTAACATTTCAGTGCAGAAAACATACAGTAAATAAATAAAACTAATAATACAGTGTGAGGTTAGAGTAAATGCCATGAAAGAAAATTGAGCAGGGTGAGGAGATAGAAACTGATGTGGGAATGGAGTGAATGGTGTTTTAGATAAAGTGGTCAGTGGTTTCCTCTTTCAGTAGAGGACCTTTGAGCAACTGAGTGAATTGAGAGAGTAAGGCATGTTAAGATCTGGGAGAAGGAAGTTCCAGGGGAGGGAACATCAAGTTCATAGGCTTTGAGGTAGAAATGACCTTGGTGTACTTCAGAAATGGAAAAGAAATCAAGTATGATTAAGTGCAGAGTTAGCTAGAAGAGTGGTTAAGAAATGGGTTAGGAAGAGAAGCCAAAGGGCTAGATCATGTAGATCCTATAAAATAAAATCCAAATAAGTACATTGGATTTTGAGTGAAATGGGAAGCCAGTGGATGATTTTTGAGCAGGAAACAAATGTCATGATCTGACCTGCTTATAATACTACTTCTACACTGGAATTCTGTGTAGTAGAAAAGAATGTGGAAGCTTTTTCTATATTGATACGGAAAGATCTGAAGATGTATTGTGCATACGTTTTTCTGTACCTTTTTTTCAGTATACAACTGAAAAAAGTATACAAATAAATAGTTATCTATGTAAAAAAGTACAGTATATTTTTTGTATTTGCCTGTTCATTTATAAAATTTCTCTGGAAGAATATAAAAGAGATTACCTGTGAGAAAGGAACTGATGAGGGAAAAAAAAATGGGAGGAAAACAGACCACTATAAACTTTTTATATGTCAAGAAAATATTTTAAAATCATACAGAAAAGTGTATACGTCATAAGCATCTAGCCAGCTGTATTTTCACTAACTGGAATCTCCCATGTAACCACCCAGAGCCAGAAGCCCTCCAGTTCCCTTCTAGTTAGTACTGCTACCCTTCCCTTCGAAGGGTGACCACAATCCTGACTTCTAACACCATGCATTAGTTTCACCTGGTTTTTGTACTTGCACTCTTAACTTCATTCTGTTCACCATAATTTATTTTTATTTAATAGATTATCTACTTTCATTTTAGCATTATGCAAGTAATTAATGCTAAAGTAGATTTTCGTTGTTAAAAGGTTAAAACAATTCAGAAGTATATAGACCAAACCATGAAGGACCCCTTTTTTCTGCATCTTTCCCATTCCATGCCTCTCCCTAGAGGTACGTGAAATGGATAATTTAGTAGGTAGCCTTCCAGTCCTTGTTCTCTGT
Organism: Mirza zaza; assembly: GCA_008750895.1. Taxonomy (NCBI): domain Eukaryota; kingdom Metazoa; phylum Chordata; class Mammalia; order Primates; family Cheirogaleidae; genus Mirza; species Mirza zaza. The sequence continues at coordinate 38,284 of VSMD01107393.1, forward strand.
GTTTACATATACAAATAACGTTCCTTTTTTTCATGTTAGTACATAATATGGCTAGTACTTAATGGTTAAGTATTAATAGTTCACATTTATTAAGTACTTTATGTGCATCCTGCACAGTTCTAAATTATTTATATATAATAACTTATTCCTATTTTATAGGTGGAGGAAACAGACCCAAAGGTAAAGTACCTTGCCCAAAGTTACAGTATCCAGCTTATTCTTTTAAGGGTTGCATAGCACTGTTATATCAAATTTAAGCCCCTTTTGTCACAGTTAATTGTATTGTTTCTATATACACTGCTATATTTAGAATGAAATGTGTATTGTGAATTCTGGTCTTCAAGCTCTGTTTTTGACCTCCCTCTTCCAGCAATATCTCTCGATTGCTCGTACACACACTCTCTCTCACAGACGTACACTGCCCTGTCTAGCCCCTATTATGTTTTCAGTGTTCATGACTGAGATCTCCAATCAGTCAGGTCTGTCTCCTCTCGATCACAAGAAATGCTCTGTTCATGTCTGCCTGTATAGTTTTTTGTTTGTATCCCTGTACCTTTGAAATTTCCTGTTTCATCTGACACATCCAAACCATGGTTTTACTTTCTGGTCCAGAGAGATCCTATCCTACATGCATCCTTGGTGTTGCCACAACTGACATCTGCCCTTCTTTCAATTAATTTAGTACGTAACACCTAACACTCTGTGACCTGTTACTGCAAAATATGCTTTAAGTCTCTTGTTACATTTCTCTAGTTTCATGTAGCCAGTTTTGCTTGCCTGGCAAAAATCACCCCGTATACACAGAATTAAGGAAGGCAAGGCACAAGGCGTGTCCATACATAATGAATGTATATTCACTTCTGGACACCCTTTACCGCGTGGTTCCAGCATAGCAGACTGGATAGCCACTAGTAGTTGATCAGCACTCAGAACAGTGCCTGGCACTTAGTAGGCTCTCAATAAGTGTGCTTTGAATGAATGAATCTGTTGATTCTTGAAATGAAACTTATTTGGTATAACTTTTTTTTTTTAAGCCCCATCATGGCTGTTCACAGTATAGAGCACATAAGCAGTCAGTAATTATTTTTTGAGTTTAAGTCAGTTTTATTTTATGTTTATGTTATTGTCTTTGTTTATGTTATCGTCTGGGTTTTAACTGAGGATGTCTGTTATTTTCTGGGAAGATTCACCCCAGTCCAGAATAATCTTAACACTAGAATTTGTTAGACTTTGTCAAAGGCTGAGCTTTAACAGTTTTTGGTGATTTTAGGCACAAGGAAGGAAGCATCTTTTCTTAACGACTTCCATTTTCTAAACATCATTCCTCCTGTTTCACTAGGTGCTTATTGTGTGTAGTTGGCTGTGCAGTGATTACAGGGGGATTTTGCCTACTGTTGTCAGTGGGGTGCCACTGCACATCACTTGCTCTTGTCGTTGCCAAGAGCTTCCTAATGGTGCAGAATGGTAGTTTGCTTGGAGCAGGTTCATTAACTAATATGTTTAAAACATCACAGAAGCCAATAGGAATTATAAACTGACCTGATTTGGGTCAGTTTATTCTATTTAAATTTATTCAGCATTCTTAGTTTTAAAAACACATACTGGTAGTTACATGTGTTATGATTTATTCAAGGGTTTGGTACATGTTATACAGCCTTTAATACAGGTTGCATTTGGTAATGTGACTCGAATAGTGTCATGGTCTTTGCCCAAACTTTCTAAGTCTGTGAGACATCTTGAAGAGAATAATGACCTTAAGGAGGAGGTAGATTCTCCTAAGGTTTTTATTCTGATCAGAACTGACATAGCATGTAACATGGATTTTAGTGAAAAAAAGTACTTCAGATTCAAATCTTAGAAGACTGTTGTAGGACTTAATGGCCTGACCAAAGGCTGTTTTTTTGGATAATACATAGAAGGTAGAGCAACTTGGATTTGCTTTGGTTATTGTTTGGCATTGGCATTGCCAGTGTCTTGAAAAAGAAGTGAGTGGTCACAGATCTTTTAGAGAAAATTTCTGTTTTCTGTTTACTTTGTAATGTTTTTCTGCAGTTATATAAAAATATACATTTCAATTATATTGATTTAAATGTATGTAAATTGAATTAAATTAGGATCCTTTCCTCCTTTTTCTTTCAGGACTTGAACCAATGAAAGAAGCATATGGCACTTGTGAAGATAGATGTTACTCCTCCCTTTTTAATTGGAACTTCTGCTTAGAACCTGTACATGACTTTTCACCTGTGATCTGTTCTTTCAGTAGCCACTGACTTTGAGTTACAGGAAGGTCTCTGAAGATTTTTATCAAATGACGTCAATGGCCAGCTTGTTTTCTTTTACTAGTCCAGCAGTGAAGCGATTGTTGGGCTGGAAACAAGGTGATGAGGAGGAGAAATGGGCAGAGAAGGCGGTGGATGCTTTGGTGAAAAAGCTAAAAAAGAAAAAGGGTGCCATGGAGGAACTGGAGAAAGCCTTGAGCAGTCCAGGACAGCCGAGCAAATGTGTCACTATTCCCAGATCTCTAGATGGACGCCTGCAGGTTTCTCACAGAAAAGGCTTACCCCACGTTATCTATTGTCGTGTTTGGCGCTGGCCTGATTTGCAGAGTCATCATGAGCTAAAGCCATTGGATATTTGTGAATTTCCTTTTGGATCTAAGCAAAAAGAAGTTTGTATCAACCCTTACCACTATAAGAGAGTGGAGAGTCCAGGTAGGTTTTACTCCTTTAAGAAGAATTAAAAAAAAAAAATTCTCCCTGATTTGCATGTGACTGGACTGATTTAGTAATTAGAAGGCCATATGAGCTTTGTATTTCCTTCTTAAAGATGTTAATCTTGGAAGGAATATTGGATTTTGAATTTATCTTTTCATATGTAGGTGATACAATTCCCAAGTGGTTTATTCTAATTCACTGTTCACTGTAAGCTCCCATATATCCACTCTGCCTTTCCTGTGGGTGACTCGTCTCTGTTTTATTTAAAACCTAATCTCCATGTGTGCACTATGTCAATTTATTTTTGTCTGTTCAGTGACTTTGTTCCTACAATTACTATCCTTCTCTCTAGCATTATATTTTCACTTTTTATCAGACTGTGTCTAACAGTATACAAGCATGTCATGGTCCTACCCATCCTAAAATAAAAGTTAAAAAGGAATTCCTCATTCACATCCTCCCACCTCCAGTCTACTACTGCATTATTTGTGCTGATCCTTTTGTAGCATTCTCCATTTTTATTATCTCCATGTTTTTATTTCTCATTCTTTCTTGTCACCTCTCTGGTTAGTCTGTCTTTCTTTCCATTTAACTTTTGAAGATCACTAGTGACTGCCTTCTAATAGATTCAAGGGATCATTTCTCTCTCTTTATCTTACTTGCCTTCTCTGCAGCATTTGATACAGTTAATCTTCCTTCCCACTAAAAAACTTTTTCTCTATTTGGCTTCTAAGACAGTGTACTCTCTTCCTGATTCTTCTACCTCACTGGCTGTTGTTACTCCATCCATTTGCTGGCTTATTCTCCTATTTACATAGAACTCAGTACTTGGACCTTTGCTCTCTATATATTCTTTTCTTTATGTGCTTTCATTTTGTCACATGTCTTAAAATCATCTCTAAGCTGAAGCTCACATTTTGAACTCCAGAGTCAACTTTTCCCTTGAGTTTTAGACTTCTATATCTAGTTGCCTATTTCACATCTTCACTTGAATGTCTGATAAGCATATTAGATGTAATATTTGTCTAAGCAGAACTTTAGATTTCTTTCCCACCAAATCATTTTTTTCTCCAATTTTTTCTATTGAAGTAAATGGCACCAGCATTCATGTCATTGTTACCTCCCTAAATTTAGAGGTCATCTTTTATTCTTCCCTCATATGTCCTGTATTTGAGCTATAAGCAGATGCTGTTTGCTCTTCACAATATATCTTGGTGCTATCATCTCTCACTGTCTCTAACACCACTACTTTAGGACAGACCATCATCATCTCTCACCTTAAGTAGTCTCCTGATGGGTCTCCCTGGCTGTCATCTTTCCCCAACCCATTGTGTTTTCTACACAGCAGCCAGAGTAATTTTTAAAAATCATAAATCGTGTCAGTCTCTAATGAAAACATTTTAAAGGCTTTCCATCACACTTAGAACAGATTTCTACAAGGCTCTGCATGGCCTCCTCTCATACTTCTTTGTTCCCTTTTTCACTCCATTCAGTCCTTGCTCAAATACCCTCATCACTAATCGGCTCTATGTTAGATATTTATTTTGTTTATTGACTGACATGAGCAGGGCCATCATCATCTGTTTCATTCAGTACTGCATCCCAGTGCCTAGAATAGTATTGTTATCTGGCACTTAATAGGTGTGGCTCAATAAATACTTTTTATTGCATTTATTTGCAATGAATGGATTGTCTAAGCTGAGATACTTATTGGCTGGGTGCATTAGTTATCTATTGCTGCATGACAGATTACCACAACTTGAGTGGCTTAACACAACATGCATTTATTACCTCACAGTTTCTGTGGGTCAGGAATCTAGTCATAACTTAACCTGGGTCCTTTGCAAGGCTGCAGTGAAGGTGGTGTTCAGGGCTAGGATCTTACCAGAAGTTCAGTGTGGGAGGGATTTGTTTTCAAGCTTATGTGACTGTTGACAGAATTCAGTTCCTTGGAAGCTGTTGCATTCTTGCTTGCTGTTACCTGGAAACTGCCCGCAGTTGCTTACCACATGGCCTTCCTCATAGGCAGTTCACGTTCATGGCAGCTTCTTCAAAGCCAGTAGGAAGAGAGGGTCTTCTTACAATAAAGGGATTATATTCTTATGGAATATAGTCACATACCTCCTGTCATCTTTGCCATATTTTGTTGGTTAGAAGCAAGTTAGCAGATAATACTCAAAAGGAGGGGGATGAAATACCCAGTGGCATGAATACTCAGGGTGGGAATCCTGGCAGCCACCATAGTCTGTCTGCCCTAATGGGTTTCACATGGAGATGATGTAAACCCAGCATGGTAAAAAGACTTAAAACAACATTGAAGGTGGAGACTAGAGAAAAGGATAGCAGTGATTGTCCTGTCAGGGAAAGTTCAACAGAAGAGTTTCAGAGTGATAGTTGACAGTTGATAGGGGGTGATTCTCAATTTCTTATTGAGTCCAAACAGAGCTATAGCCTGAAGGGATTGACTAAGAAAGGTGTGAGGATTTAATAGAAAAGCGTAGTGTGAAAAACTCCTAAGCTCAATACTTTCTGGGAGTGAGTCTAAGAATTTTGTGTATTTCCCTTAGTCGGGGTGGCAAGTTACCAAACCTTTCTGTGATTTAGTTTCCTCATCTGTAAAAAGGGAATGATAATACTTAACCTCATAGAGCTGTTACGAGGATTAGATGAGTCAATGCATGGAAAAGTACTTGCTAAAACACTGACTGTTCCAGATTCAGTTTCAAATTAAATATCAATTGTAATGGAACACTACATTCTGTAAATAAAGCAGAGGCAGAGATGGCAGAGAGAAAATTTTCAAAGAAATACTACTTGAACAGTTCCCAGAACTGAAAATTGAGGGGGCCCAGTGACTGAGTAATCAGAACAAGGGATAGAAAAAGACCCCCAGATGAAATTTTAGTAAATCAAAAGAAGATTCTGAAAGTTTCCAGAGAGAAAAAACTTAACACATACAAAGGATTAAAAATCAGAGAATTGGATTTCTCCATGCAATTCTGGATTCTAAAAGGAAATGAAGCAGTGCCCTCAAAATTCAGAGGGAAAATGTTGTCTGGAATTCTGCTTGCAGACAAAAAGTAAGATATTTTCATACATGCAAGAAATGAAAAAATTTTATCTTTCTTACCCTTTCTTAGGACACTAATAGCAGATGAGGTCCAGGAAATGGGATCCAATAGGAGGAGGGAAGGGAGGTCCGAGGACTTCAGAGTTGTTGGGAGACTTAAACAATAAACAATATAGTTGGAACAAAGGAATGGAAGATCCAGGGGAAAACATGGAGTCAATAAATTTTTTGGTGATTTGAGGCATCCAAAAATAGTATTGACAGGCAATTGACAGATCTATTGGAATTCTGGAAAGATCAGTGGTGTGTACTTAAAATCAAGCAAATGAGGGGAACAAGGCAATAGTTAACATTGATAAAAGTACTTTTTAAGGAAAAATGTAATCACAATACAGTTGACTCAGCAATGAATAATTTTTTATATGTAGTATAAATACTAGATATCTTTTTAACCAAAATTTTATATGTAACTTTATTGTGGAGAATGGAAGTGGGATAGAATAATTTTAAAAAGCTGCCTCATTTGCCATAAGAGCAAGTCTACAAATAATGTCTTGACAAATGAATAATAGCAATATAATTATATTATTTAGCAATATACAAAGTAAATGTTATAAAAAATGGCTAAGGCCAGGCACAATGGCTCATGCCTATAATCCCAGCACTCTGGGAGGCTGAGGCAGGAGGATCGCTTGAGCTCAGGATTTCGAGACCAGCCTGAGCAAGAGTGAGACCTCAGCTCTACTAAAAATAGAAAAATTAGCCAGGCATTGTGTCATGTTCCTATAGTCCAAGTTACTTGGGAGGCTGAGGCAGGAGGATTGCTTGAGCCCAGGAGTTTGAGGTTGCAGTGAGCTATGATCACACCACTGTATTCTACCTGGGGCGACAGAGCAAGACTCTGTCTAGAAACAAAAACAAAAAAACCTCAAACAAAAAATGGCTAAGAATTTAAATTTGTCTATGGAATCAGTATGGGAGGAGGCCAGAAATTGCTATTTTCTTATGATCTCTTATAGCAGCTGTCTTTTTGAACTGTCCACATATTTTGGATGAATGTAAAATAATTTTTTAAAAATTATGTGCATAGATAATGTACAAGTAAGAGAGAAGCCAGTAATTTTAGCTATGCCTCTAAAAATAAGTAAAAAAATCCTTATGGGACTGCATTCCTACGTGGTTATTTCATTAAGATTACTAGCCAGCTAAACATAGAAATAAATTCTTGCTGTCTGATAGCCTACTCTCCAAGGGCAGCTGCCCCATCATTCTGTAAGGAGAACAGCAGTTGTTAACACACAGTAGAACAAAACAGTTGTGGTCATATGTTAGCCACATATTTAAAATTCTAATTCAGTAGAATGAAAAGAAATAAAAAACAAACAGTGTAAGTACTGACTTATAGAGCCTCTGATTCGTTGTGTACATCCCTGCTTCAGGGAGGTGTAAAGTATGACCTAGGTAACTTAAAAACAAACTGATTTTGTTGATGGTATATGATAATCAGAATCCAAGTGAGATTTTTAAAAAGTGAAATTACATTGACAAATACAGGAAAATGATAAACGAGATTAATTGTTTTATTGTTTGAAGACTCAGGTTTGTTTCAGTTTAGGGAAAGGTAATCAGGTATTGCAATGTGATCATTTGAGTCTTTAGAGAAAGTGAACATTCGAATGAGGTTAAACTTTATCTCTAAAAAACTTACCTGTTAAAATGTTTAGACTTTGTCATATATATTTTCATTATGGTCATATTTAGAAGACTGATTTTGATCAGAAGACTTCTCTACCTAGGGAACGTTACTATTTTCAGTAGGGAAAACCTTACTAAAGAACATAAAAAATGAGATATTTCAAACTAAGAAAGGTGAAAGTGTACAAAATTGGAAATGTAGAGGTTTTCAAGATGTTCATGCAATAGACCCCAATTTCACCCTCCTGTCACAACTCCTTGTTCAGTCCTCGGGCCCACTGACTGGCCTTTCTCATCTCTACCTGGAGACATCTCCCTCCTCTACCTCTCCCACCCCTAGCCAGTCCCATGTGAAATCTTTCTGGTTCTGTAAGGTTCAGTCAGGTGTTGTTTTCCCACAATATTTTGTTTGATTCCTTGCTCCCTGGGAGTGCCCACTTCTTTTGAACTCCCAGTTGTGTTAAATTCTCTGTATTGTGGTTGTTTTTTAATATGCCTTATCTCCCGTAGAGCAGGAGTGGTATCTTTTCTAGATTTTCTGTCTTTCAGAGTACCTGATACAGGCTAAATGCTGGAAAAGTTTTTGGTTTAGTTATTATGTAAATGTAGATTCAGGGTTCTATAAAACAGCCCTTCCTAAAAGTAAGTTATTTTAATAGGTTTGCAGTCTTACATGAATCCTTTCTACCAGCCCCTTACTGTGGATGGGACCTTTGCTTTACTCAGTTTTGACAGTTACTTTTGATTTTTGTCTTTCAGTCTTACCTCCAGTATTAGTGCCTCGTCATAATGAATTCAATCCACAACACAGCCTTCTGGTTCAGTTTAGGAACCTGAGCCACAACGAACCACACATGCCACAGAATGCCACGTTTCCAGATTCTTTCCATCAGCCCAACAACACTCCTTTCCCCTTATCTCCAAACAGCCCCTACCCGCCTTCCCCTGCCAGTAGCACATATCCCAACTCCCCGGCAAGTTCTGGACCAGGAAGTCCGTTTCAGCTCCCAGGTAAGAATTTATTTTATTGATATAGAAAAAGAAAAAAGCCCTGAGAATCAGCAGTTGTTATTGTTGGAGGCCCTCTGGGTGAACTCTTATGTGAAAGACAAATTATATTCAATATTTATAGTTAATGAGACAAGTATAGCAGTAACTTTTGCAAAAATTTTCAGCCATGAGTGCTGGAACCTAAAAGCTTTTCTGATTAACATTCAGTTTCCTAAGTGAATTACGTAGCCTTTTTAATAGGATACAGTGGTCATTTTTGGATATTGCAAAATAATTAGTTGGTATTAGTGTTGATGGCAAATTTTGAAGGGGCATGATTTTATCTTCTAGTTTTAAATGAATCATACAGTATATGATGATCATGATAATTGATAAGTATCTCCATAGTATATATATACCCAAACTAAGATAATCTTTGTCCTTCAGATTGATTTGCAATAACTCTAGTTTCTTGGAGCATGTGCAAAAATAAAGACAAAATTTTTGACTTTGAATTCTATTTTAGTGAATTTCTAGTATCCTGGGTTACCAGGGATCTGGGCTAAATAAATATGGGCTTATAGTAGGTTTTTAGTAGCTACTAGGTGTGACGTCTTTTCTCCTTTTCCCTTGCCCTAGGATCACAGCCTACATTTGTGTGTCTGATGTAATGAACCCTGCTGGTAATCTTAAGAATCTTTTAATGCTTTTGGAGTAATAACTTTGAGCAGGATGAAGATTTTAACTATTCTTTTGAGACTTTAACTTAGTCATTTCATTTTCTTCCTCTTAGCTGACACACCTCCTCCTGCCTATATGCCTCCCGATGATCAAATGGGTCAAGATAATTCCCAGCCTATGGATACAAGCAATAATATTATTCCTCAGATTATGCCCAGTATATCCAGCAGAGGTAGGAGAAGTACTCATATTTATGTTGTTTTTAACTTCTCGGCCACTTCTTTAAAAACAGCTTTATTGAAGTATAATTTATATACTATAAAATCTACCTATTTTTGGTCCAGGCGTGGTGGCTCACGCCTGTAATCCTAGCACTGTGGGGGGCCGAGGCGGGTGGATCACTCGAGGTCAGGAGTTCGAAATCAGCCTGAGCAAGAGTGAGACCCCGTCTCTACTATAAATAGAAAGAATTAATTGGCCAACTAATATATATATAGAAAAAATTAGCCGGGCATGGTGGCACATGCCTGTAGTCCCAGCTACTTGGGAGGCTGAGGCAGAAGGATTGCTTCAGCCCAGGAGTTTGAGGTTGCTGTGAGCTAGGCTGATGCCACGGCACTCACTCTAGCCTGGGCAACAAAGCAAGACTGTCTCAAAAAAAAAAAAAAAATCTACTTATTTTTTAGTGTATGATTCAATGATTTTGGTAAATGTACAAAATTTTGCACCATAATCTCATTTTAGACCATTTTGATAACTTTAAAAAGACTCCTGTTTGTATTAGCAGTCTATCCCCATTCCCATCCCCAGCTCCACATACCTTCTGTGTTTTCTTCATCTATAGATTTGTCTTTTCTGAACATTTTATACTGCATAGTTTCAGGGTTCATCTAAGTTGTAGTATGTACCAATAGTTTATTCCTTTTTATTGCTAAACAGTATTCCATTGTATGAATATATCACATTTTGTTTATCCATTCACCAATTAATAGACATTTGAATTGTTTAAAGGTTTAGGAACATTTGCATACATGTCTTTGTGTGAACATTGCTTTTATTTCTCTTGGGTAGATACCTAAGAGTGGAATTGCTGAGTTATGTGTTAAGTTTAACTATTTAAGAAAAACTACAAAACTTCTCCAAAGTGTTAATACCATTTTACATTCTCACCAACAAAGTGAAGGTTCCAGTTTCTTCACATCCTCCTAACATTGTTATTGTCTCTTTTTAATTATAGCCATTCTGGTGGGTGTGAAGTGTTTATAATAGTTTAATTTGCATTTCCCAAATGAGTAATAATATTGAACATTTTAAAAACCTATTTATAAAAATAAAATGTACTTATTAACTGTTTATGTATTTTCTTTGGTAAAATATTTATTTTAAATCTTTTGCCCATTAGGTTGTTTGTTGTCTTACTGAGTTGTAAGAGGTCTTTATATATTTTGGATATGAGTCCTTTATCAGCTGTATGATTTGTAGATATTTTCTCTCAGTCTGTGGATTTCTTTTCATGTTCCTCTCACAGTCTTTTGAAGAACAATAGCTTTAAATTTTTTTTTAAGTCCAGTTTATCAATTTTTCTTTCCTGGATTATGCTTTTGGTGGTGCATCTAAGAAATTTTTGTCTGTCCCAAGGTCATGAAAATATTCTTCTGTTTCCTTCTAGAAGTTGTATAGTTTTAACTCTTACATTTAGATCCATGATTTCTTTTGGGTTAAGTTTGTGTGTAGTATATGTATGCCAAATGTCTAAATTAATTTTTTTGCATGTAGAAATCTAGTTGGTTCCAGCACCTTTTGTTGAAAAGAGTATCATTTCTCCATTGAATTGGCATGTTTGCTAGAAATCAGTTGACTATAAGTGTGAGGGTTTATTTCAGGACTCTCTATTTTATTCATTGGTCTATATATCTAGACTTGACAGTCTTGGTTACTAAAGTTTTATTATAAGGGTTTTACCCCCAGTTTTTTTTTTTTGTGGTAAAATATACATGATATAAAATTTCTCATCTTAACCATTTTTAAGTATATAGTTAAGTGGCATTTAATACATTCGTAATTTTGTGTGACTGTTAAGACCATCTATCTCCGTAACTCTTTTTACCTTATAAAACTGAAACTTAAATCCATTAAATAACAACATCCTCTTTTCCCCTCCCCCTGACCCTTGGCAACCATTTTCTTCTTTCTGTCTCTGATATCAGCTGCTTTATATACCTCATATAAGTGGAATCATACAGTAGTTGTCTTTTTGTGACTGGCAAATTTCACTTAGCACTCTCTCCTCAGGGTTCATCTGTGTTAATAGGGTATGTCAGAATTTCATTTCTTTTTAAGGCTAAATATTTCATTCTATGTGTATACCACATTTTGTTTATCCATTTGTCCATTGATGGACACTTGAGTTGCTTCCACTTTTTGTCTGTTGTGATTAATAACACATTGTGATTTGGCTGCTATGGATGTGAGTGTACAAATATCTCTTCAAGACCCTACTTTCAGTTCTTTTGGATATATACTTAGAAGTGAAGTTGCTGGATTATTTGGTAATTCTGTTTTTAATTTTTTGAAGAACAGCCATATTTTTTACAATGGCTGAACCACTTTATATTCCCACCAGCAATGCATAAGAGTTCCAATTTCTCCATATCCATGCTAGCAATTGTTTTCTGTTTTTTGGATAATGATCATCCTAGTAGGTATGAAGTGATTTCTCATTGTGGGGTTTTTTAGTATTTTTTTATTGTCTTTTTTTTTTTTTAATTAAGAATTGAAAAATTGTGTATCTCTTAACCAGTTTGTTTTGAAACCTTAAGCTCTTTAGGCTTCAAATTTATAATTTTATATTAATACATTTCTTAAGACAGTATGCATTTGTGTGCTTTGTGATGATATTGAATGACTGTATCCTATACTATGTTCCCCACAACGTTTTTGCCTTTTAAAATCTAGAATTTGTTACACTGATTTACTTATAATTCAAAAACATTTGAATAATGTTTTTGCTTTTTAAAATCTAGGAGTTTTGTTATGCTAATTTACTTGGAATTCATAGACTCTACTTTCATTTACTGCAAAATATCTCAGAACATGAATTTCTTGATTTGAATTCCTGCTTCTCTACTTAGTTGCTTGCAAGATAGGAAGCTGTTTAATTCTCTAAGCCTAAGTTTTCAGATTTGTGTAAACTAAGTGATGATACTTAACACTAGAATTATTAGTATGTTGATGAAATTAGACAATATATGTAATCTTGGCACACAGCATTAGATCATACATAGTAATTTCAAAATATTTTTGAAAATATAGACTATGTTTGAAAATACAGGCTATTTTTGAAAATATAGACTACCATTATTCTTTTCTTCTGTTCTCCTGATTCTCTAGAGATCAGAATGCTTTGTAACAGTGGTATACGTTAGATGCCCATTGGAATGTAATCTGTCTTAGCCAAACAACTGAGCCCTTTTAGAGGAACTTGACACTCAAAGTTTTCTCACCCTTATAAATGTCTTTTCTCACCAGAATTTCTTCTCATTTCAGTCAGAATATTTGTATTTTCTCCTTTCTCCTACAGAGAAGTGACAAAAAGGAATCAAAGTTAAATTGCAATGCCTGTTAACTACAATATATTCTTTGCTATGAGCAGAGGCAATACTTTCTTTGTTCTTCTTTTCATCCTAACCAAATTGCCTTTTTAGTTTTGCATAGCATTTTTTTTTTCACAAGCTTCTCCTCATTCTTTGCTCTAGTTTTCCTGACATTGTTCTTATTAAATCTGAGCTTTTACAGTGTTTCTCTATGGGTCCATGTTGGTTTATATTCCTCTCTTACTCCTCATCTGAATTCTTTGCAGTTGAATAATCAGAATTGAGTTTTAAAAGTTAAACTACTCTCCAAAAATAAGTTAACCAGCTCTTTTGTATTACCTACATAGACCATTTGATTGCTCTTAAGTTTTTCTTGGATATTTTTTATCCCTGCCTTTTTTGAAAGAGAATTGAGGGACCATGATGTCTCTGATTTCAGCTCTGAGAGAGACACCTGGATGAAGAGCCTCCATGTATCATGGTATCCATTATGAGTTGTTGACTTTTGCTCTAATAAGAGTTTGGCCAGTATTTCATATTGTGTGCAAACCTTGTTCTTTAGGCAATTCTGTCTTGTAAAATTTAAACTTTTTTTTTTACCCAAAGATAATGCTTATTTAGTTTTTCTTTCTTTTTAAAAAATAAGGTTTATTTTTTAGTTCAATTTTAGGTTCACAGCAAAATTGAGTAGAAAGCACAGAGAGTTCTCACATCCCCTCTTCCCCCACCATGCGTACGTAGCCTCCCCAATCACTGGCATCCTGCACCACAGTGGTTCATTTGTTACCATTAATGAGCCTTCACTGACACCTGGTTCTTACCCAGAGTCCATAGTGTAGGTTGGGTCATTTTTGGTTTTGTGCGTTCTGTGGGTTTTTAATACATAGTATCCAACATTATGATACCATACAGACTGGTTTTTACTTTCATAAAAATCCCCTGCTCTGCCTGTTTATCCCTTCCTCCCCCTCGCCACCACTAATCTTTTCACTGTTTCCATAGTTTAGCCTTTTCCCAAATGTCATATGTCGGGATCATACAGTATGTAGCCTTTTCAGATGGGCTTCTTTCACTTAGTAATGTGCATTTAAGGTTCCTCCATGTCTTCTCACTGCTCATTTCTTTTTAGCACTGAATAATAATCTATTGTCTCAATGTACCACAGTTTATCCATTCACCTACTGAAGGACTTCTTGGTTGCTTCCACAGTTTGGCATTTATGAATGAAGCTGCTGTAAACATCTGCATGCAGGTTTTTGTATAGGTACAGTTTTCAATACATTTGAGTAAATACCAAAAACCATGATTGCTGGATCATGTGTTAAGAGTGTGTTTATTTTTATAAGAAACTGCCAGTCTGTCTTCTAAAGTGGTTGTACCATTTATGAATGAGAGTTCCTGGTGCTTCACACTCTTACCAACATTTGGTGGTGTTACTGTTTTGGATTTTGGCCATTCTAATAGGTGTGTAGTAGTAGCTCATTGTTTTAATTTGCAATTCTTTATATCATATTGAGCGTCTTTCCATATGCTTACTTGACATCTCTGGATCTCTCGAGAGGTGTCTATTCACATCTTTTTCCCATACGAGTTTTAAGAGTTCTTTGTATGTTTTGGATTGTAGTCCTTTATCAGATATCTTTTGTAAATATTTTCTCAGCCAGTCAGCTTGTCTTCTGATTTTCTAGTCAGTGTCTTTCTCAGAGCAAAAGTTTTTAATTTTAATCAACTTCAACTTATTATTTTTTTCATTGATTGTACCTAAAAAAGTCATTGCTATACCCAAAGTCCTCTGTATTTTCTCATGCATTATCTTCTAGGAGTTTTATAGTTTCACATTTTACATTCAGGTCTGATTCATCTTGAGTTAATTTTTGTGAAGAGTGTGAGGTCTGTGTCTAGATTTATTTATTATTTTTTGCATGTGAATGTCCACTTCCTGTATCATTTATTAAAAGGAGTATTTTTTTCTCCATTGTGTTGCCTTTGCTCCTTTGTCAAAGATAGTTGGCTACATTTACGAGGGTCTGTTTCAGGGCTCTCTGCTCTGTTCCTTTGATCTATTTGTTCTTTTACTAATACCATATTATTTTGATTACTGTACATTTATAGTAAGTCTTAAAGTCAGTAAATGTCATTCCTCCAACTTTGTTCTTTTCCTTCAATATTGTGTTGCCTATTCTGGGTCTTTTTCTTCTCCATATAAATTTCAGAATCATTTTGTTGATACCCACAAAATAACTTGCAGGGTTTTGATTTGCATTATATAATCTATAGGTCAAACTGTGGGAAGTACTGACATCTCAACAATAGTGGGTCGTCTTATCCTTAAACGTAGACTCTCTCTCCATTTATTTAGTTCTTTGATTTCTTTCATCAGAGTTTTGAAGTTTTCCTTGTATAGATCCTGTTTCTATTTTGTTAAATTTATACCTAAGTATTTCATTTTGGGGGATTCTAATGTAAATGGTAATGACTTTTTTAATTTATGATTCTGTTTGTTCATTGCTGGTATATGGGAAAGCAATTGGCTTTTATATATTAACCTTCTATCCTATAACCTTGCTGTAAATACTTAGCAGTTCCATGAGTTTTTGGTCAGTATCTCTTCCTTCTAAATCTGTGTACCTTTTACTTCCTTTTCTTATGGCATTAGCAAGGTCTTTCAGTATTACGTTGAAAAGGAGTGTATGAGAGGAGACATCCTTGCCTGATTACTGATCTTGGCAGGAAACCTTTTAGTTTCTCACCGTTAAGTATGATGTTAGCTATAGATGTTCTGTATCAAGTTGAGGAAATTCTCCACTATTCTAATTCTCAGTTTTTTTAGTTCATCTTTTTGATTAGAATAATTTTACAGATACTAATAGAGTTAAGTCTTTGAAAATGCTGAAAAAGTTGTGTCTCAAATTTAATCCAAATTAGTTTCTGCTAAAAAAGAAAAATAAAACTGTGTTGCTGCTGCTATGTTCTGAAAAATGTCCTCATGATGAGATTATTGTGATTATACTTCAACAATAACAGAAAAGGTCCTTATCTTTTAGAGATATATACCAGAGTATTTACAGATAAAATTATAAGAAGACAGAAATTATAAGACAAGTTCTACCTTCCACAAAACTCTGTAACATGAATATAATGCAGCCAAATTCTTTGCCACTTTATAACAAAGATAGGTTCTTCTCTGTTTTTCCTTACAAGAAGATGAAGGGAGTTGGATCTTTCTCTTAAGAGCATGCACTGAGGAAAGGCCGTGTGACCACACAGTGAGAGGGAAGCTGTCTGCAAGCCAGGAAGTGGCCCCCACAGAATAGGCTGGTGCCTTGGACCCAGCCTGCAGAACTGTCAGAAATAAATTTGTGTTGTTTAAGTGACTCAGTCTATGGTATTTTGTTATAGCAATCTGAGTAAACTAAGACAGCTGTCTATCCTTGTATTTCTATAATTTTTTAAATTATCATATTCAAGTCTATTTTTAGTGTCTGTTTTTTGACTATAGACTCAAAGCTAGAAAGGACAGTGAGACTTGTGAAATATCTGAAAATTTTCTTTTTCGTGTAGTGCTTGGGTTGAGTTAAAGGGTAAATAAGAAACACATAAAGAAGTCTGGATTTTCTGATACCCATTTATTAAGTTTTTTTCCTGTCTGGTTTGTTTACAGATGTTCAGCCTGTTGCCTATGAAGAGCCCAAACATTGGTGTTCAATTGTCTACTATGAATTAAACAATCGTGTTGGGGAAGCTTTTCATGCATCTTCTACTAGTGTTTTAGTAGATGGATTCACAGATCCTTCAAATAACAAAAGTAGATTCTGCTTGGGGTTGTTGTCAAATGTTAATCGTAATTCGACAATTGAAAACACTAGGCGACATATTGGAAAAGGTAATCATTATCATTTCCCTGTATTTAATTGAATTCAGTCTTTTGTTGTACTTGCTGTTTACCATGCATTCTGGAAAGTAGCCAGAAGCATACAAAGAAGCTTGAGGTGTGGCCTCTGCCTTAAGTTGCAGATAGTGAAGAATGTATTCATCAAATAAAGACATAAATAAAGAAACAAAGTTTTCCTTATCCTGCTTAGTCTTTCTTCCTTGTGCTAAGGATCTGAAGTCATATTACTATTTTCTTTGTTTTTTGAATGTTACCTTGACTAGAATAAGCTGTCCAGGAATTTCCCTTGTTCATAACAATGTCCTCAGTAGCTAGAACAGTGCCTGGCTCATAGTAAATACACAACACATATTTGTGGAATGGTGTATTTGAATGCTGGTGAAAGATTAGAATGTTATAATTATGGTATTTGTGGAGCATTTTAGGTTGAGATGACTTGTAAGGATTGCCATGATACTGGAGGAGCAGAGTAGAAGTAGGATATCCAATGTGAGTGACATTAAGGCTTCAGTGGCTTTACCATCCCCCTTTTAAATTCAGGTAACAAGGTTCTATTTACACTTCATCCTCCAAAATAGTTGCCATAACAAACAAGGCACTTTTTTCACTGCAATGAAATGTCAAAGACTCATGCATCAAGTGGTCAGGAAGGAAACCCATCCCAGGTGGAGAGCATTGCCTGTTTCTTGAGAAGTTTTGTTTTTATCCCTTGTTTCTTTTTGCTTCTTTGACTTGAGTGAGTCTTGGTCTAAAATAGAAACTAAAGGTAAATAAATATAGTTGCGATAGGATTTCTTATAGAAGAGATTCAGGAAAATACTATGGCCAAAAATAAGTTGAAAACAAAGTTTTCGTTGTCTTTTGACTTTACTGCCACCTTGCCATGATTGTTTTTAGATAAAATGCCTCACTTCTCTACATTGATTCTCCCCCCTACACACACTAAAACAGAAATCATTTAAGGCTCTGGTGAATTTTGAAATTGTACAATCAATTTTCCCTTTTTCCCCCAGTATATAGTTCTAGGACATTTTCTTTC
This sequence comes from Mirza zaza, assembly GCA_008750895.1. Classification (NCBI taxonomy): domain Eukaryota; kingdom Metazoa; phylum Chordata; class Mammalia; order Primates; family Cheirogaleidae; genus Mirza; species Mirza zaza. Next base: position 55,958 of record VSMD01107393.1, read on the forward strand.
ATGGCTTATTTTTATTTGCTCAGAAATAAAACAAGTCTGTGACTCACAGTGTGCAGAGGAATCTGTATAGAGGGATGGTGCTAAAAAGTACTGTTTGCAGTAGTGAAAGTAGTGTAAAGTTGCCCATCGGTAGACAGTTAAATTTTGTATGTTCATTCTAGAATTATATGCCGCATTTAAAATATGTATACAATGGCAGATTTATATTTTAGAGGAAAGTCTCCAGCATCTATCTGTTCAGTTAAAAGAGCAAGTTTTTGGTTAATAATGTGTTAAAAAACAAAACCAAACCAAACACACCCATATGCACTTACACACAAAGTCACAGAAAAATGTTATGTAGGGACATATATATGTAATTAAAGGGATATACACCAAACTGATAGCAGTGTCTGCCTCTGAAGAAGAAAAGTGAATGAGCTGATGGAGGAATGTGTTGGGAAAATACTTCATGACTTCAGCTTTCATTATATAATTTGAATTTTAATATTGAAACTATTTTCTTGTATTATTTACATATATTTTTTAAATATCAAAAAAAATTTAAAGGAAAGTAAAATAAATCTGCCATTTAAAAGCTCTTCTTATGACCTGAAATAATATATGTAACTTTGGGGGTTTGAGTGTATAAAATCTGCCAAAGACTATGATAGTCGTCGATACCACTAGTCATTCATTTGAAAGGACTCATCAAAAGGCAATGTTTGTTTGTTTGTTTGTTTATTTGTTTGTTTTGCTACCTCTTTGTCTCAGATAATAAAGGATTATTGGAAAAGGGAAAAAAACCTAAGAATCCATAACCTAATATGCTGCCAACTTGAGGCTTTACTCTTAGTTATTTGAGGATCATTTTAGCTTTAGGCGGACATTAATCTCTTGTTTATATCTCTGGCACCAGAAGGCCATCTAGTGGTAGCTTCTATCTAAAGGCCGTTGGGAGTTTACTATGGATTAGTGGATATTTTGGTTGCAACATACAACCTCTTTGGTTTCATTACAATGCTTTGTTAAACTGACTCTCTTAATGCACTGTCTTTTTAAGGTGTTCATCTGTACTATGTTGGCGGGGAGGTGTATGCGGAGTGCCTCAGCGACAGCAGCATATTTGTCCAGAGTAGGAACTGCAACTTTCATCACGGCTTTCATCCCACTACTGTCTGTAAGATTCCCAGCAGCTGTAGCCTCAAAATTTTTAACAATCAGGAGTTTGCTCAGCTTCTGGCTCAGTCTGTCAACCATGGGTTTGAGGCAGTGTATGAGCTCACCAAAATGTGTACCATTCGCATGAGTTTTGTCAAGGTGAGTGGGTCGTGACCTGTGAAGTAATTTGAGTAACTGTAAGTATGTATGTTATGTCTTTAGGTTATAATAGAAAAGGATTCTTTGTTAAGTGAAAGGTGATAATTACTTTTGACCTGGTTTAATAGGTTTTTAAATGAAATTCTTGAATTTATCATTTTAACCACATAATAGGTCTACGATTTCATTTTGTAGTCCAGATATTATAAAATTCATAATTGATACTGATTTTGATACTGAATAGGGGCTGAGTTAAAAGCATTTAATATCACTATTGCTTTAAGTTGCAGTATTTAAAGCAAGATTGCTTTAGTTCTTTAGCTTTAACAGTTTTGATTATTATTAGACTCCATTAGCGTGGCTTAACAGAATTCTTTACAGTCCTAAAATTATTTTACTTGTATCTAAACTCCTGTTATTAAGGATTTGCAAAGTTCAAAGAACTTTTCAAGGTTATCATTTGCTCTCTTGGCCTTATTTTGTTGACGTTCCAAAGATTACCATTTGTGAAAAAAAGTTGGAAATAAGTTTAGTCACACATTTAAGCAACCTGTACTATATCCACATGGGCTTTAAGGATTTAGTCCAAGAAGAGCAACTGTTAAATGCTGTGTGTGGGTTTTTCCTTTTTGGTATTCAGGACCATGGTCCAGCTTTGTTGATCTCCTGATCTCCACTCTCCCATCTTCTCCACTCCTGTCCTCACTATGGGCCAGGAGTACCATAACAAATAAAACAGAGAACTTAAATCCAGGAAAATAAAAATAACTTGAAAATTAAAAATTTTTGGTAAGAAAATCTGACATGAACTTACATGAGGCGATTTGTGTGTTTTATTTATCTCACTAAGTGAGAATGTATTTCTCTACGGAATATTAATGTTTTAATCATGAGATATTATACTGTATTACTTTTATAAAATTAAAAATCCTAAAACATCTGGACTTAACAGTTTCTATTAAGGGAATTATATGTTATGTAAAAATTCATGTATCTTTGAAAAATGCATCTATTGTCTTGTTTTTAATTCCACGGTAGGGCTAAGATTGGTTTTGTGATAGTTATTCCCTTCAAGAACATTCTGTATATCCCTACTGTTAAAGTATCTTTTTGTTTTATGGTAAAATTGGTTTAGACTGGTTGACAATTTAAAGAGGGAGTTTTTGTGATCTCTGTTCATTTTCATAGGGCTGGGGAGCAGAATATCACCGGCAGGATGTGACCAGCACCCCATGCTGGATTGAAATTCATCTTCATGGGCCTCTTCAATGGCTGGATAAGGTCCTCACTCAAATGGGCTCTCCTCTGAACCCCATATCTTCTGTTTCATAGTGCTGAAGTATTCAGTTATATTGTTAGTGGACTTGTTTTAATTTTAGAGAAACTTTGAGTACAGATACTGTGAGCTTACATGGAAAACGGATATTACAGCTTATTTTTTTTTCTACATAATTGTGACCAACACATTTGTATTTTGTGATGAATCTACATTTGTTTGTATTGATGTTCATGTGGTTAACTCTCAAAAGTGTTGTGAAAGATGCAGAGTAAGTATTATGCCCCAGTTCAGAAATTTGGTATTGATCTTAAACTGGAACATGCTTTTACTTTATTGTCCTAACAATTTTTTATTTGTTGAATTTTTTGGAAAAGTAATGCATCACATGATGAAAAACTATAATAGTGTTTAAGAGGGTATATACAGTGAAAAGTAAGTCTTCCCTCCTATTCTCTGTTCTTGATCTTCCCAAAGCTGTACTTTTACCAGTTTCTTTGTCCCACCAACTTAAAAAAAAAAAGCATAATTCATTATTTTGCAAAAGTGTATGGTAGGGGTCTAAAAGAAACTATAAAAAATCTTTTATTTGAAGGAACACTATGCACTGCTCTAACAAGTAGTGTTCAGTAAAAGCAAAATGATAGTTTTCTAGGTGACATCACAAAATTTACATTTAATACAGATAAGTGTTTGTCAGTGTAATGTGACTTCATGCTATATATCTTTTGTAAAACATTTCCTTTTTAAAAAACGTATTGCAAATAACTGATCTCAAGTATGTCATTTACTCAAAATTTGTCATAAGTACTACTTTATAGCTAATGACAGTATGTGCACGGCCTTGTTTGACTGGCTATGTTTGCTGCTTTTTTGGACAATGTTGCAAGAACTCTAATTTTGACATGCATTAATCTTTTATTTTGCACTTTTATGGGTGACAGTTTTTAGCATAACCTTTGGTAAAACACACTCAAGTGATTTGGACTTAGATGCTTACCTTACTTCCTTGGTACCCCTTTTATATTAACAAACACTGCAGTTCATAGATTACAGTTGTAGGAAGTTGTGCTTTTCTAGTTTTTGTTTTATTTTAAGCCTAGATTATAAGACTGTTATTCTATAGCTCCAACTCAAGGTGCCTTTGAAATTCTCTGTAGTTTTATGGGTGTTATTAATGTTGGCAAATCATGTGCTTAATCCCGTTGCTCTTACTTGCATCAACTTCCCTATGCAAGGACCCATGCACAGTAGCCATAGGTGCTCTTCAGCTGAGCCCCAAGGATGAGGCTACTGGTCTGATACTTCAGGAGTGGATGTCGGGATAGCTGATCTTTAAACATTCATGCATCAAAGAATGCACACTGTTTTCTTACTTGTCGTCGATGCTCTTTTCCATTTTTTTAGTACCTACATGGATGCTAGTCTCCCAGAATACAATCTACAGAGAGGAAAGACATGAAAACTCTGAAACATCCGTTTAATCAATCATACCTTTGGCTTTACGTAAAGGACTCTCGACTAGTTTTTCTAGGGAGCAGCCAAATGGACACTTAGTTTTGACATGAGGATGAAGAAATTATTTTTTAAAAAAATATATGAATCTAATTTACCTATCAGCAGAAACCTTATTTTCTGGTGCCTTTAGAAAGTATATGGAGCCATGTCATTCTTCTGTTTAAAATGTTAGTGTGATTTGACTTTCCACTTTGCCCTTTCTGTTTTTATGAGGGGAAAAAAAGTACATTTTTTTAAGGAAAGGATTATACAGTTCCTTTTGTTGTATGTGTCATTATTTATTGCTTTGTCAATGTGCAGCCAATGGATGGTTTGAGTTCTTTTAGATGAAGTGCCACTTGTGTGTTTCAGCTCACCGTTCTTTGCTGGGTAAAAGAAACACTGACAGTCACCTCAGCCTTAAACGTAAGTGTCACACAACATGCGTTCTGAGTCTTCCAGAGTTGTGTCGGCCACATGAAAAAGAACTATTGTCTTAATGACTCAACTTAGGTATTTTGGTCATTCTTTAATTTACCAGGCTCATGGCACAATCTTTGGAACAAATTTGTAGGAAAAAAAGTCACTTCCGTTAAATGACAAGTACATGTAATCAACTTCATTGGGCTGTAGTAAACTAGTGGAAACTATTGTCTTATTGGTGTGTTCAAATGAGAGTTAATTAAAAATTGTTTTTATTAGGAGTCATCATGTCACAGTCTTTAGAATTAGCAAGATTTTATGTGATTAGCCTTTTCTTTGTTTTCTCTAAGTCATTGTGTCTCATGGGGGATAGCACTAACGCTATTAATTAACCATTAAGTTTCCTAGAGAAGTATACGCCTGCAGTATTTCCTAAAAACCATCAATTCCAGACCCTTTGACTTTAAATGAAAATACAGTCTTGCTTCTGTTATAATCCCTAAGGATGCCCGTATATCTATATATACGAAATAAAATTTGATAGTAAGATTTAGTAAAGCAAAACGAAACACTAAAATTCTGGCCAATGAAAAGAAAGCCCCTCTGAACAAAACCACTTCGGAAAATTATAGTTCTAAGTTTTTATTTATTTTACAGAATGGTTTATAGTAAAAGTTTTGAAAACATCAGCACCACAAGAATAATCATGTATTATGGCATGTACAACATGTTAATTTATGCCAGTCGAAAAGACAAAATCTAAAAACAATAAAATTGCAACCAGTTTGGTAAATGCAAAAAGCAGGATAGAATCGAATCTCAGTAATGAATTAAAGCAGCAAAAAGATGTTGATTGGATAAAAGCAGGATATAAGAGGTACATTTGCCTAACATCTCTGCATGAAGGAATATTATGGTCATGTTGGTGTTGCCTGGCTAACATTATGGAATGTAAATTAGTAGGCATGTTATTGATCTACTGAAATGGACACTGTTTTTAGAGAGAGAATTCAAGGAAGACATCATTCAAAATGTCAGCTATATGTGTCAGGACTATAAATCATTTTTCACATTTTATTGTTGCTATGTAAGAAAACTGTGGTAATAGACTTGGCTAGGTTTCTGTGGTGAAATCCAGAGTAAGATTACCAGATAGACAGTTCATTAAGCCACATCTAATAGTACAGAAAGAAGATATAGCTATTTTGTACTTTTCATGACATTTGATAGTAAGACATTCTTTTAGGATGTAAAGTGATCATAAATGTTCAGATCTGAAATCTGTTGTCAAGAACAGGGACTCATGTTATAAAACCTTCCATCTTACCTAAGGGTACCTGTGGGAAACAGTTTCTTCCTCTGTAGTAGTGTTCTGTTGGAAGAAAGAGTTTGTACAAAAAATGAAATCCTACCAACAGCAGAGAAACTCTAAAAAGTTTGATAGTACCTGTTAAAGTGCTGTACTTCTATTATAGGGAGCATCTAATATGCCAGTTTAGAGTCATTTCTAAACTTTTTCTAGTCATTTACTTAATAGAACTTTGAATCATTATCACCTTTCCCACTCAAAATATATTAACACCCTTTTTACTTTCCAAGGAAGGAAGAATCTTGATAGTCATTGAGTTCAGCCTCCAGTGATGACTTTTGTATCTATTAACTTTTAAGAGGGAGAAAGCCCTTATTTGTCTTATTAGTTAAATCCTCAGTGTCTGAATGTATGAATATAAATGTGTCATCATTATACCCATCAGCTAGATAAGCAGGTATCTTTTAAGGTAGTAGATAATCTGGTGGTTTTAGAAGTGTTTGATGATTTTTATGGGAGAGAGTTTTCCTAAGTGGTGGTCTGTAGGTGGTCTCAGACATTATTAGGGCAGCTTTTTGAGGGATAATCTCAGGTTTGATGCCTGTTTCCCCCAGAGCAGCAGCATTTTCCTCACGGTTACAGGTGAGATTCTTGGGAGTTTTTCTTATCACAAAAGATGCATGTATCAAATTCAAGGCATTTCTTCTGCATAAACAAAGAATTATACTTGCGGGACAGAAACTTGGGCAGTTTTTTGGAATTCACTGTATTACAGTTTCCTATGTCCTGATTACAAGTGGTAGTATTTATCAAGCCTTTGTTATATTGGATTATTCATAATGAAATCTTATCTCCTAAAAAACAACTGTATTATAATTGAAGTAACACCTTGAAATTGGATGGTTTACCAAAACCCATAGAAGGATCTCACACATTGATTTTGTTTTTGTGTTTAAGTAAGAAAGCTTGCTGTAATTTGCTGTAGTAGTTGCTGTAAAACAAGTGATGAGTTATTTCATTGAAAAGATCCAGTCCTAGAGCAGGTTTCTTTGGTCATTCCTGGCAGAGTAAAAAGGGTTTTTGTGGTTCTTGTCTAAATAAGTCAGTTCTTAAAATTCTTAAAATCATCATAAACCTTTATTCTTTAAGGATTTATTAAAAGATGAGGGTTTTTAAAAAGTTCGTACAGGTAGATTTTTTCACCCATTAATAGTTAGTGCCTTCTTAATACAAGCTGGTGTTAGCCATGACAAACTCCAGTGAGGCCAAAGAATCTCAAGTTCTTTGTGAAACAGAAATTTTTAGGGTCAGATTTTCCTTTCTAATCCCATTGGAGACGCTGCTGCTTTGATTTATTCATAAAGTATTTTAACTGTGGGGACTCTTGAGGATAATGGTCGGGCAAGTGATTTTCTTTTTAACATGGTTGGTTAAAGTTGTATTTTGAAATTCACTTATTTTAAAATTGGAGAGGATTGTAATCATGTTTGTATTTACTTGCCCCTGTTCTTTAAAAATATTTCATATGCAGATGATAAAGACCAAGCCAACGGCTGCACTATAGGTCTGCTTCTTATTTGTACTTGTTCTCCTGTTTATGTTGTAGAAAATGAAATTCTAGCAACATGCTTCAATTCTGTTATCTTTTTGATACTTATAAAAATGTATTAGGTTTTACTATATTGTGCTTTTCAAAGCCATAACTCTTAAGAACTTTGTTTTTGCATATTGTTTGCTAATACTTTATTTTAATAAACCTCAAAACCTATTTAGTGTGTCTCTCTCTTTTTTTTTTTTTTTGTACTCTGTTTGGACTTACGTTTTCATCAAGTGGAATTTAAAACCAAGGGATGAGATGATCAGTTGCTGTGACCTGCTGAGTATTCAGTCTGTTTTTGAGCTAGTGATAGTAAATGAATATACCATGCCTTTCCACTCAGCATGGGGTTTGCTCAGAACGGTCAATATTTTTTCCATTCTGTTTGTACAGGAAATGTTTTTGTTTTGTTTATTTGTTTTGGGCCTAGAGTCTGGAGTTTTTGAGTTTAACCACCAATTTCCCATCTCTAGATCCCACTGTCTATAAATGAGGGAGCTTGACTAAGTGATTGGGAGGCAGAATAGGTGGATAGCTCTTAACAGACTGGTTCTGTAGTCTCCCTGCCTGAGTTTGAGTCCTGGGCCTCATAGTTGTGTGCCCTTCGACAAGTTGCTTAACTGCTCTGTGCCTCAGTTTCCTGATCTATAAAGTAAAAGTCTGCTTCATAGGATTTGGGCGGAGATTATTGGTGAAATGATGTAAATATAGTACTTAAAACAATACCTAGCATATAAGAACTCATATTTTTAAATTACTATTATCATTTACATTTCTACTAATTTTTTGAATCAGAATAATTATTTCTGATGCTACTTGATGTTGGTAGATCAAACTTTGATTATCCTCTTTGTGAATTTGCCATATTTTAAAACATTTTTTGTCTTCTCTTTTGAAAAAAATTTAAATCACAGACTCACTTTTTATCATCGCCACCATGGTGTATAAGTTTTCCACCCTCTGAATTGCATATATAAGAAGGGCAAACCCCTTCTAATTAGGCAGTGATGGTGCAAATTCACATGCCCTGGCTAGAAAAGTAGAAAAACCAAAACTAAGTATTCTAAACCAAAAGAATAAATATAAAAGCTCTTATTTTTCTCTTTAGAGAAAAGGCTTCCTTAAAAGAATCCATTTCTGTGAATCAGTTCCTTCCTCTGTTTTTATTTAAGAGGCATTTTAGTAAGGCATTTTTAAACAACTTCACTGGCTGTTATAGAAGCTATTTTGAAAAATGGACCTTAGTCCTAGCAAAAGACTTCAGTTAACACTGAGCAGCTGTTGATTTCTTTCAGATTTAAGATAGTTTTCAAATTGCTGTAGCCAAAACAGTTCAGATGATGAGGGGCGGAGACAATGGCTAATACTATTATATGTTATAGCAGTTTTGATGCAGTTCATCATGTTTTATAAACATTTATAAGAAGGCTGTCAGCAGGCTGGGCAGTACTTGTAAGAAAGTACTTATTTAGAGCTCTATAGTACGTGGTTAAAAGAAGCATTTTAAAAAGCCCCTCTCCCATTTAACATTTTAAATGTTACTTTGATTATTATTGAATTATAAGTGTATCTTTAATAAACTTTTTTCAAAAACAAAAAATCTTGTGTTCTATCTAAATCACTTTTTTGTTGTATTTTTAAAAAGAGTTGGGACTATGTGGAAAATTTAAAGAAGAGCTTTTGGCATTTTGCTTAACCATTTCCATGTTAAAGCATGTTGGATGGGAGGTGGGAAGGGGGATTTAGGCTGGTGGTTAAAATTCTTGTATTATCCATATTATATCAAGTGGGTGGTACCTCTTAGAGGTATATCCTGAGGCAGTTTATTGGTGTTTGGAGATGGATATTGAAAAGCTTCTTATATTTTGTCTTAATCTCTTACACCTTCCCTATCTAATAAATCCCCCATTATCTCATTTTAAATGATACTTTTATCTGAGAAAAATGCAGAGGTTGTCAACAATACAGGAATGTATAAACTAAAATCCAAAAAGCAATAGCCAACCACTAAACGTTTATGATTGCCCTTCTAACCTGTCCTGGTAGTCACTCTGCATTGATGATCTGCTTTCTTTGACGCACATTTTCCTGACTATGGATGGAGCTCTAGCTTCTTTTTTTGATAGGGTTCTCAGAGAAATTGGTTTGGTTCCAAAGTGTTTCTTGAATTCTGTATATCCAAGAAAGCTTTTCATTCTCCATAGTATTTATGACCACCCAACATACTATATACTTGATTTCTTTACCCTGCTATTAATGTCCGTCTCCTCTCATCAAATGTAAGCTACGCGAGATCAAATCTGTGTTCCCACTGCTAGAGCAGTTCTCGATACATCGTAAGTAAGCATGCCAGTGTTTGTTGAATGAATGATAATACTAAAGCAAGGTGTGATTGTTTTTAATACTGGAATTTACATTTTAAATAATAAGATAATTCTTAGTTGAATTGATTCTAGCTCAGCAGTTTATTGTATCTCTTTGTTGCATGCCTCATGACAGAAGAAAGGGGAAACTCAACTAAGAACTTAGAGCACTGATACCTGTTCTTTCTCTTTGAATGTTGGACCTTAGGCCCAAAGTTATCAGATTCCTGGAATTATTGCTTAGAGAACCTACAAAATTAACAGTCAAGTTGGAGTTTTAACTTGTTGACATTTAATATTTTCCCAGAGAAAGTAGAAAGGGCATGGTTCCCTTGATGTGTTTGGCAAGAGAGAATAATCCAGAAGAGTGTAGTTTTTATTTTAGAGCTTATAGAGGTGGGGGTTTTAGAACCTTGTAGTTTGATTTTATCATAGTAATGTAGAAATAATAAGGCTGCCAAGAAGATGTTCATATGAAAAGGAAAAGAAGATCCTTTCCTTTTGTCTGTTTAATAAACTGTTAGAAGTTTACCCATTCTCCCTTTCCTTAGTTATGGGACACCGGTGTCCAACTGGACACCACATTTCCCAGCTTCCCTTTCAGCTAGGTATGGTCATGTGACTAAGTTCTGGTCAATAGGGTGAAAGCAGGAGTGATAGGTGCCACTTCTGTGTTGTGCCTAGAAGAGGAATATACTCCTTGCACCTTTCCCCTTCTCAATGGCTGGGATGCAGATGTGATGGCAGGAACTAGAGTAGCCACCTTGAAGTGAACATGGAACATGAGAGATGAGGGTGAAAGTGCTGTGCTAGCCCTGGAAGATTACTGAGAGAAAGAAACTTGGGAGGTGCACGTGGCTGTTTTTTGTTACAACAGCTTAGACTGTAACCTAATTAATACTAATTTGCTCATTCAGTTTCTCTCACCAAAGCTTTATGGAGTGCTTACTGCAAGTCAAACTGCATACCAAGCATAGAGGAGCTCCAGTAGTACAGTTGGTTATCACGTAGTACTTAGGTACCAGGCAGTAGAGCGAGAGCCACAGTTATTGTCTTCATGGAAAGTGAGGCTATACCGTGGTTTAGCGTGTTTGGTTCCTACCTAATTAGGTGAATCTGATCAGTTTGGGAGGGTGGAGAAGCAGGAACCCAGAATGAAGGAGACTTTAAAATATAGACTGTGCTCCTGTGTTCCTGAATATTTGTATTTTTCCCGGCCATGAGCAGTATCAGTTTGTTCATTCATTAGGCTAATATTTGAGGGCTTGTTAGATATCTGGCTGAGAATAAACAGTGGATGAAACAAAAATTCTTTTCCCTTGAGATCTTTGATTGTGGTTGATGGAGAGACACCAAATGTGGTAAATAAAATAGTGTTCAAGCCGGGCGCGGTGGCTCAAGCCTGTAATCCTAGCTCTCTGGGAGGCCGAGGTGGGCGGATCGTTTGAGCTCAGGAGTTCGAGACCAGCCTGAGCAAGAGCGAGACCCCATCTCTACTATAAATAGAAAGAAATTAATTGGCCAACTCATATATATAGAAAAAATTAGCCGGGCATGGTGGTACATGCCTGTAGTCCCAGCTACTTGGGAGGCTGAGGCAGCAGGATTGCTTGAGCCCAGGAGTTTGAGGTTGCTGTGAGCTAGGCTGATGCCACAGCACTCACTCTAGCCTGGGCAATAAAGTGAGACTCTGTCTCAAAAAAAAAAAAAAAAAATAGTGTTCACTGGTAAGTTCTAAAAAGAAAAAATAAAGCAGGAAAGGGAGACGTGGGGTGAGGGGAAGAAGGGGAATTGAGATTTTATATCTACTAGCCAGAGAAGGTCTCTCTGAGAAGATTATCTTTGATCAAAGTCTAGGAAGAGATAAAGTCAGTATGAGAAGTAGTGGTTTAACAGATTCTTTCTTAAGGCAATTCAGAAGGCATATGACTGATATTGTAACAATCTGTGCTTTCCTGTAGGACAACGAGTAATTCAAGCAGAAATAGCTAAAGGTACAAACTTTTAAATTTCATGTTCTTTGGTCTCTGCAGGAGATGCAAGAATAATTGAGCTGTTACCTGGATGGAGACAAGAGATGGTAGTTGGGAACAACTCTGTGGATTACCACCCCCAGGAAACTGGCCAGTTGGAGGACCAATCGATAAAGGAGAGTTGGAGTCAGTATTTCATCTGATAAGAGTTTAATTTAAGGCAGAAAACCAAAGGAAACATGTTCAGATGAGAACACTCAGGCAAATTTACCTTGACTTCTATATTTCATTTAACAAATATTTATCGAGTGCCTATTTTGTGTTTAAAACTATGCTGGGCATTGGGAAAACAGCACCGACAAGGCAGATGTCCCTGACCTCATGCAGCTTATATGTTAGTAGTGGGAAGAGACAGTAGGTACCTAGTTATGCAGTCATTTAATAGCTGTGGTTAGGGAAGTGATTTGGGACTATGAGAGAATAATCTTTTTTGAGGACTCAGGTAAATCCTTATTGAGGAAGAAAGATTTGAGGCTTGAGGAATGAGAAGGCATCAGCGAGAGGAAGGAGGAGAGACCAATAGTTTAGGCAAGGGACCTTAGGGATTGACAGGCCACTGTCACTAGAATTTGGAGTACAAGAGGTGTGTAGGGGGTGAGACCAGAGAGGCTAGTGGGGTCAGATGATTCTAGGCCTTGTCAGGGTTCTGCTGTTAATCCTAAGGGCAGGAAGCCATTGGATGTGTGTGTTGAGTGAAGAAAGACAAAAGTGGATGTAGGGCTCTGAGTTAGGTGGATATGGAGGGGAGTAGATGCAATAGAGAGTAACGTCTAGGGAGGTGATGGATTGCATGTGGGAGGATGAAGAAGAGTTTGGGGTCAAGAATGACCACCATGTTTTTTATTACTTTGGGTAACCATATGCTGGCACCATCTATAGAGATGGAGAAGCCTGAAGGAGGATCTAATTTAGACAGGAAGCTATTGAGTTTTAGCCTTGTTGAGTTTGAGGTTTCTTAAAAGATACACACATGGGCGTGTTGAATGGGCTCAGGGATAGTAGGGAGAGAGTGTGAAATGCACCTGAAGCCACGAGAGTGGATGAGTAGCTTAGGGGGAAAGTGCAGAGCTGAAAAAAGACCCAGAGTGGCTGCCCTCCAACTCTGGGCATACCTCTCGGGAAGTGCAGACCTCTATTCTGTAACAGTGCATGCCTGAAAAGGGGCTGCAAGTCGCTCTCGGAAAGCTAAAACTCTTTGTACTGCTGCAGGCACTTCTCACATTGTCATCCTGGTAAATGATGGTAGCATTTACTGCATACCAAACATGAGCTAAACACTTTACCTAGAGTGTCTTACTCACTGTTGAAAATCCTAAACAGCAGGTATCATTGTCTCCATTTTACAGAGGAGGAAATTGAGCTATCAGAATTCAGAAGCATGATCAAGGCATGGAGCAGATGAGTGAGCTTAGGCTCCAGGACTCAGGCTCTTGGTCACCGCCGTGCTGCCTCTCCCTGGTTGCTACTGTCTGCAACCACCTCCCCACCCCAGTCTCCACACCCTTAACCTCCATCAAAAATGTCTTTTCCTCAACCTCTGTCCGGCTCCCGGCAGCTGTTAGGGCAGAGGAGCCCATACACCTAGGACGTGGGCTCTAGTCCTGTTTCCAGCCTGCCACGCCCAGCTCTCCAAAGGTGGTTCCAAGGCATCTTGGAATGGGTGGGGGGATGTGTGTGTGCTGATCTACCTCCCAGATGTCCATCTGTCTTAGCCTGGGCTGCCACAACCAAATACCCTGGACTGGTGGCTTAAACAACAGAAATTTATTTTCTCACAGTTTGTAAACTAGAAGTCCAAGATCAAGGTTCCAGCTGACTCGGTTTCTAGTGAGGGCCCTCTTCCTGGTTTGCAGATGACCATCTTCTTGCTGTGCCCTCACATGACCTTTCCTCAGTGCACGTATGTGGTGAGAGTTCGAACTCTGCGGTCTCATAAGGACACTAATCCTATCAGATCAAGGCCCTAAACTTATGATTCCATGTAACTTTACTTCACACACAGCCACTCAGGGAGGTTAGGGCTTCAAAAGATGAATTCAGGGACAACACATGCATTTAGTCCACACACCATCTAAATGTCCAATCACTACATTATAGTCCACTTGACACTTAAGCAGAGGGTGAACATGACTGTGGCCACATCCCTGCTGCCCAGGGGGGAATCCGAGGCTGGATCCAACATGAAGAAAGAACCTGTTACTGCCCAGCCAGTGGTCCAACACTGTCCTAGAAAAGGGTACACAGCTACTCAGGGTCACAGCGCTGGCAGCTGGTACCCTTACTGACCCTGTTTGCTTTCTAGATTCCAGCTCTATACAAGCTCACTTATCCTGAAATTTATTCCAGAAGTGTCTGTTGATTTGAAGTGGACAAACCTTTGGCTTAGTTGGCTGAGGCTGCCACAACCCTGTGGAGACATCAGAGAGAGGCTTTCCAAATTGTATCCATCTTGGCACTTTTTGGCTTTAACCCCTTGATGCCTTGGACCAATATTTTAATGAAAGGCCTCTCAGATCACTTGGGCTGTAGCTGTTTCTGGCCTAGGAACTACAGGTGACTTCTAAGCCAGTCCTCTACTCACGTTCTCCCCTGAAAAGCTTGACTAGTCCTTGCATTTGCTTGTGGCCACAAATGACAGCAGGCCCTAGTGAGAGCACATCTTGTTGGTGGGTCAGCTTCTTCCATGCAGTGCTGCCTCAGGCCTATAGCTCAGTTCTAAAAATAGCTAACATTTGGGTGCTCACTTTTTACTGACACTGTGCTAGCATTTTTCATTGGTTACACTGTTTATGACTCAACCTTGTAGAGCAAGGGGATGTAACACCCATTTTACTGATGAGGAAACAGGCTCAGATAGGTTAAGCAATATGCACAAGGTCACACAGCTGGTGAGAGGCGGAGCTGGGATTTAAAGCCAGACAGGTGGACTCCAGAGCTTGGACTTCTGACCGCTCTGCATACAGCCTTCAGATCTGGAAGTTGGAGCCTATGGTGGAGGAATACTCGGCGCCTACATTTAGTCTCCCACTCCTCTCAACCCAAGGGCGAGGGGGCCCTGTATCAACAGCGTGTGATTTCGGTATGCCTGCCAGGGGCTTTCATGGTTCTCATGTTATTCCCATCTAGTCCTCTCTGCAACCAAGGTGTGTGCATATTAGCTGGGTGACACTGTAGGCTGGAGAGGTTTAGCAACATTTCCAAAGACTAAAAAGCCCTGTAAGGTGATCATGGAATGGGCTCTATTACGGCCTGGCTAGTGTTAGTTCTGTGAGGCATAGGTAATCAAGCCCAGGGAGGTTTTCTGGATTTCTGTGTCTCCTCTCTAATGCTTCCTCAGACAGGAACCGGGAGGGAATCTTAGGCACTGGCCGGGAAGTGGTAGGCTGGGCTGGGACTCAGGAGCACCCGCCAGTGTCCTCTTCAGCCTCAGTTTGACCTCAGGAACCAGTTTCAGTATCGGACAGCCCTTAGAAATGTAGACTTGCATGCCTGTGTGCTTTTGGCCAGGCCAGGGGCAAGAGTCCATAGCTTTCTTCAGAGCGACCCCCACGTGGTTTAGAAAGATTGGATTAAAGTGTCAAGTTCTTTTTTAGTTGAACCTTCTCTAAGCTCTAGTGCCCCATTGAGCTAGGTGACTCCTGCCACTATTTTAAACCCCTACAGAAAAGACTCCCTAGAGTTAGGTTAACTTTGGTTAAGATTATCACGAATTTTTCTATGCTCTCTCCAGTTCTTTGAAATCATCCTGCTCTAGCTGTGTTTATTTATCCATGTCCTCCCTGCGGGGTGCTCCAGGGCTGGTCTCCTGCCTGCTCTGGGCAGTGCTGAGCAGCTGCCCCACCACCTGACCTTCAGGCCCTTCCTTCGCCTGGTGGTTCTGGTCCAGAGATGGTGCCTCAGAGGTTTCAGGCCCAGGAAGGCTCTGAGAGCAAAGGGGGGGGGGGTTGCCAGGTAGAAGGAGCTGCACGACAGAGGTCCCCACGGAGCCCTGTTAACGCGAATGTATCCAGCAGGCCAGGCACCCGTTTTCCCTGGAGACCGCCCTGCAAAACTTCCCTGATCCAGTAAACTCACGGCCCCTGGAAGAAGCTGGAGAGCAGGGAGTATCATCAGCTGCCCTGGGCCTATGAGGGAAGCACATCACGCTTAGGTCTTGTCCTGCTGAGGATCAACCTGCCCTCATCCCCTTTTCCAAAGTGGCACAATGACCAGAGCGTTCTCGGCATTGGATCTAATTCAGTGAGTTTTTATTGCAGAATTGTTGCCAGTGGATATATGAGATGCGGATCCCTGACCGCAGGGGGCTGTAGGTGGGACCCTGTGCCTCCTCACCGGCCACCCACCACCCATGCCTGCAGAGGAAACTGGGTCCCACTGAGACCCTGCAGCCCGTCATCTTGAGGGATGCGGCCCCCGAGGGCCATCATTCCAAAGTGCAGCTGAGTTCACTCTTGGATCCCAGTGTGTTACTCGTTGCCAGGGAGCAAGAGAGGCAGCCCAGAGCCAGGGAGTGCAGACGGGCAGCTCCCGGCTAGCTGGGCGCTCGGCCGCCTGCCCCTTCCGTGTGCGGAGGAAGGAAGCCCGCAGGCGGCGAGCAGGGTCTCGCTCCCGGGCTGGCGCGCCGTCTTTCAGGAAGGCTTCCCCACTGGACCTGCTGGCCAGGGGAAGACAGACCCGGCTAGGGGTCAGAACCATGGTACCTCCAGGTACTGGGATCGGGACCGAAAGCAGCCTCCCAACGCCTCAGTCCCCCTTTACTCTCAGGTTGCCGCTGTAGGTCGGGAATGGGTTTGGGGTCAGGGCGCAGTGTTCCCAGGGACCAGCGACCCCTGGTGTCAAGCCCACCCTGCAGCGCTCATGCCGGCCGCTCTTGGCAGGGCCCGGACAGGGTGCCCGACGGCCCTGGCTCAGCCCGACACTACACCGGCCGCGTCTTCCAGGGCGCACGGGCGTCGCGCAGCGAGCGGTCGTGGGGCAGCGCGGCGAAGGCCGAGTGGCGCAGCTGGCAGCCGATGAAGAGGACGACGAGCGCCACGGAGAGCAGCAGCAAGAAGAAAAGCAGCAGGTAGGTGGGCAGGTCGGGCTTTGTAGCCGCGCTGTCCCGCATGCCGCGCGCGGTGGCCAGCTCCAGCGGCAAAGCGCCCTCCGCCTTGACCGTGGCTCCCGGGGCCAGAGCGCTGCCTACCGCCGCCTCGGGGCCGCTGGTGGCGTTGAATACGTCGCCGTACATGGCCCGCGGGTCCCCCGACCCCGGCCGGGACCGCCTCACTTCGCCTTGCGGAGACCCGCGCGACCTGGCGCCCCCATGGCGCGTCCCGCCCGCCCTGCTGCGCGCAAATGACCGAGAGTCGGTGCCTTCGGGCCAGCTGGGGCCGCAGGGACCCAGGGGAGCGTTGGCTCACTCGCGTCCGCGCTCAGCTGCCTTCCCGCCGGGCGGCGGACCCCCACGCTGGAGCCAGACAGCTCCGTGCCCGCGCCACTCGGGCTGTCCCTGTTTCTCGCCGTCGTGTTGCCACCAGGATAAAGGTCCCGAGTCACTGACTCTTCTCGCTGCTCCACAGCTTCCCTCTCAGCTCAGCACCCAGCTCCGGCAAGCCCTGGGCTCCGGGGCGTCTCTGGGCTGCAAGGGCGGCCAGGGGTGCAGGGCGAGCGCGGCCCCAACCCGGGGTCCCCACTCAGCGGTCGGTCGCAGAGTGCACGGACAGCGAGTGGTCGGGAGTCCTCTGCGTCCTCCGGCGCCACCGCAGTGTCCCGGAGCGGTCCTGCAGCCTTGGGTCCCTGTCGAGACGCCCGGTGTGCGGCAAGCTTGTCCTCACTCGCTCCGGCGCTGCGCTCCGGTCTGAGCAGGAGACTGAGCTCCAAGGCAGATCCGAGCGCGCTCAGGTCCGGGCGGGGGGGGGGGGGGGGCGGGCCGGCGGCGGCTCCTCTGAGCGGCCGCGAGCCAATGAGGACCTGCGAGGACGCGGCTGCGACTGCCCCAGCCGGGCCTCGCATCACTCACGGACAGAGGGACATACAGAGGGGGTGGGGGGAAGCCACACAGGGTCACGGAAAGACTGGCAGACAAAGACACAGTTACCGACCTGTGCGCAGAGCCCCGCAGAACAGGCACAGTCGTGGTGAGCCAGCCGCCTCCCAGAGCGCCGCCTCGGTGGAGCACGGACACCTGCTTTGATTCTTGACAGTCTCCCTCCGGGCGTAGCCTGGCTGAGCCCAGCCCTGGCTGGCTGCTGGGTGTCGCAGGCAGGGCACACCAGGGAGGCCCTGGGAAAAGGCAGAAGCCTCCATGGTCAAGCTGGGGCTGGTTCCACCGGCCCAGTGTCCTCTCCAGATGTGTCCTGGTGGGACGCGTGCAGTTTGCTCAGCTCCCCTTTGTCTGTTCTGCTCAGACGCAGAAGGGCAGGAGGAGGACATGGGGCTGCAGTGGCCCGCCTGCCCGTGGCAGCCCTGGGAAGGCTTGGTGACAGGACAGGGGTGGGCAGTCAGTTAGTCAGCTGGACTCTGGGGTGGGGGGAAGGGCCTCGTTTTCCACGAGTCCATACTCCTCCCTTCCTCTGAGAAGCCTTCCAAGTGCCCCAGACTAGAAGGGGAACCGCTTCCTTGGCAAGCACCTGCTGCCCTGGACCGTCCATGCCCGGCAGGGCCGAATCAGGGGTGGTGAGTGGGACAGCGCAGGGCCAGAACTGAAGGCAATGCTGGCTCTTGGGGCCTGCGGGTGCAGGGGGGGAGTATATGCCTCCCCGCTTCCCCTAGTCCCTGCACTGTTGTCTGGTCCCTTGCCTGAGACCCTCATGGGATCACCTAAGTTCACATCTGTGTCTCTGGCCCCACTCCTATTCCTCCATCAAGGAGTGCAGTGTGGGCAGGGCTTGGTGACACTGGCTGGATGAGGCGACAGAAAGATTAGCTATTCTCCCCTCTTCACTTCCCCTGGCACCTGGCCGGAGGCACAGCAAGAGCAGCCAAGGTGTGCACGGCAGACTTGGCCAGAGCTCATCCCTACGCACCCCTGCTCTGCCCAGCACAAACACCTCTGCAGGCCTTTTGTCCGGCTTTGCAACTGTGGTCCCAAGCCCTGGCTCTGCAGAGCCACAGTTGAATGAGGCGCAAAAGCGCCCAGAGAGGCCCTCTCCAGTGTCTTCCCCTTAGTCCCACAGACGGGCTGGTGGGGGCCTCCCTGGGACAGGAGGGGGCTGTGTGGAGGGCAGGACCTGGCAGGACTCAGCACCGCCCACGTACCCAGTGCGCATCCCAGACAGGGCCCGCCTCAGCCCAGGGAGCTGCTCAGTGCACTCCCAGGGCACAGGCCCCTGGGTCGCCATGCGCGGAGGCTGCTGGGCCAGCAGCACACTTTCCAGATGGGAAAGCTGGCTCTGAGCGGGGCCAGCGCTTATCCGTGTTAGCACAGGACAGCCACCACGTGTCAGTGATGTAGCAGCAGCGACAGAGGGCCGCTCAGGGGAGAGGCAGGAGTCCCTTTCTCTGAAGACCTGACCTAATTTGGACAGCAGTTTTCCCAGCCAGCAGGATCCTAGAGGACATTGTGTGAAACTGGAGCAGTCCTGCCCCCCAGCACCGCAGCCATGGGGGACTCGGCACGAGGAATGCAATGAGGGGGTGTCGCCCAGGTGCAGTCCCCGCTGTCAGTAACTTCCTGGGCTCTGGTAAGGCTTGAGCACAGGACTTGAGTAGGTGAGTGTGGGGCTTGGCCTGGAATTTCCTCATGGGCCCTGTGTGGGGAGTGGTGTGCCCTGCTTCCCCAACTGCCTCTCAGCTCCGCCCCCGCCACCAGGTCTAAGCCCAGGTGGGGGCTTCCAGCTGACACCCGAGCAGCTCAGTTGGGAGACCCTGGGTAGAATCTGGGGCAGACCCTGCCCTTTGGCCTATAGATGAGGGGTGACGGGAGGTGATTTCTGGTCCTGCCCTGGAAGCGTGCTGTGCGGCTGGGAGTCTGCAAAGGGGCTGGTGTAAATGGGGGCTCCCTGCAGCTCCAGTGCTCATGGTGGAGGGGCGGGGGGGAAGTGTCTGAACCCAGGGTCCCTGACACTGTTCCTTCCTTCCCCCCGGCTGCTGCTGCTCATGCTATACTGCATTTTATAGAGGTCGAGTGACACATGCAAGGTCCCCTGCCTGTGAACGGAGGAGCTGGGGCTTGAACCCGGGGAGCCAGGCTCCAGAGTCTGTGCGCTTAGCCAGTACAACGAACTGCCTCCGATGGCAGAGCTGCTCTAGTAGCTTCCATTCATGGCCCTCCGACCACAGGCTAAGCACTGGCTGGGGCTTCATCATTCACATTTCTCCCCACAGCAGCCTGTGACAGCCACTGCCATCCTACCTCCCCACGTCCTCTCTTCCCACAGAGGCAGCTGTAACCCCAAGAAGTAGTGTCACTTGCCAAGATCACACAGCTGGGTGCAGGACAGCCTCCAACTCCGCAGCCTGGCCTTCCACGCAGTCTCAAGCTGCTTTTTCTAATGAGAAACTCAGCAGAGGGTGTGTGGCCAACCTGCCCTTCCTGTTGCTGAAGTTGGAGGAGGTATCTTGCCCTTTTGTGGAGGGCTCTTCAGTCCGGAAGTAGGGAGAGCCCTGTTTCTTTTCCGAAAGATGTTCAGAGCCCCGAGAGTCACGTTCCCTGCACCTCCCCGGGCAGGAAATTAAACAAGGCCGGTGCTGAGTAAATGCAGAGATGAAGTTTGCACAGCTTTTTATACAAGCCAGAGCGGCCTTCCATTAAGGGAGCTTTGTGTACTCACAGATTTAAGTCTTCGGAAAAGATTCTATAAAAGGGGCTCAGGGCTTGGCTCTGACAGGCAGAGGTCAGGGGGCTGGGACCTCGGGGCCACCTCTTTCCCATTACGTAGTGGTTGAGTGGCATGCGTTCCTTCCCCAACGACCCTGGTTCTGCAGAGAAACCAGGAGAGGCCGGGTGCCTTTCCTGCCAGGAGCAGTCCTTTGGCAACTGTTTGATGGAAACTTCGGGGACGGGAGCGTCGGAGCCTCAGGGTTGCAGAAAGCGCGCGCCGGCCTGCGGTGCTCCTGGAGCTATTTCTGTGTCTTCCACATGCCGAGGAATTATTATTAAACCACTCAACGTCATGCACAAGCTGGGGGTGAAGCCCCAGGGTGAAAAGTTGCCGTCTGGAGGTTGGAGTTTCTCGCCGTGGGAGTTGTTTTCCCTGTATGGGCATCGGCCGGGTGGAACGGGGCAGATCCCTCCACGAAACCCAGGCTCCGCGTGCAGAACATTTTTTTTTTAAAAAAAGGCAATACATTTTTTTTTTTTCCTTTTTCGTTTTTACAAATGGCTTTGGCAACAGCAGTGGTTGGTGACTTGAGGTTACATTTTAGTAGCAAGTAGCCCAAGCTGAGGCTCTGAAATGAAGCCACTTTCCTAACCAGAAATGGGCTGCGGGCGAATTAGAGAGCCATCAGTCATGCCAGGGCTTTCCCGGTGGCTGCAGTTTGGGTAGGAGAGGGGGGTCCCTGAGAGAGGGGTGTGAGGGAGAGAGGATTCTGCGAGGAGAGAGAGCCCAAAAGGGCTCAGCCTCCTGTCCCAGAGAGGGTGTCTCTGGCTCTGTCCTCTGGTCCCCTCAGCCTGCGGGCCTCTGGTCAGTCCGGATGGTGGGATGGACACAGTTTTGAAACTCGCCAGGCTGGTGAGTGCTGGGCCATGGTTTGGACCAAGTCTTACCACTCACTGGTTAGTGCCTCAACCTCTTCTCTGTGGTCCCAGTGACATGTGACCTCACTTCCTCTCTGGGTCACTTTAGCTGTGTGGCCACCAGCCAAGTGGGTCACAGTGGCATGAGGCTGGCAGGCTGCTGGGCTGATAGCAGACTGATGGTTACCGCCTGGGCCTGGCCGCCTGGACTTCCTGGGAAGGGCGGAGGGTGGCACGGTGGTGAAGCTGCAGTCCTCCCGCTGCCTGGGCCCAACCGGGGGTGTTGGGCAGAGTCATGAGTGGGGTCACTGCGTATCAGGGGATAGGCCACAGCTCTGGCCAGGAACAGGGAAGTAGGCAAAAGCTGGGATAGAGCCAGAATGTGCTGGAAGGGGTACGGGGACCCTGTACAAGACTGTTGTCTAGGATCAGCAGCCAGGCTCAGGGGCACCTGGCATTGTGGCTGGGGTCCTCAGGCCCCTGTCCTTGTACTTGGAGGGGAGGGGCCCTGGCCTGTGAGGTTTACTTGCTAGGAGACGGGGGGTGGGGGGGCAGAGGAGTGCCCCAGACCCAGAACTGCAGACAGGCAGCACGGCAGGGAGGAGGGGCGTGCGGTCAGTTAAGAGGCCCCCAACCCCCTCCCCGTGGTGCCCATGGAGAACTCCTGGAACGCCTGGCTGCAAGGCCAGGGCACAAGAACTCACTGAGGAAGCGTTTGTCTTTTCTAGCATTGCATTCCCTACAATTTCCTATGCACAGCTCAAGTGGGGTGCAGTCTTACCTTAGGCAGTGCTTGGACGTGGCACTGAACATTACTGAATCACACGATGACAAAGTTTCTGTCCTTTAATCTCTTAACTATTCTGATTATGGCGAGAAGAAAAGTGCAGTCTGGGTGCTCTGTTACTTAGGGTCTCCCGAGAAGCGCCTGCAAGGGATTTGTCGGGGAGATGCCTGCGGTGGATGGAGAGGTGCAGGTGCAAGGTGGGGGGGCCCTCCAGTCACAGCGCTACCTGAGGCCTAGGAAGGGAGAGGAAAGGAGGGGCTTGGTGAGAGGAGCCTCAGGCTCGTCAGGGGTCTCCGCCAGGCCCTGGGTGGGTGGGTGGGGGTTCCTAAGCCAGCACCGCCTGTCGGGAGCCCCCGGCAGGCAGCAGAGCTGTGCTTGCTGAGGCTGGGCCACGACCCTTTGCAGAAGGCTGCTGAGTCCTGGAGGAAGGGGCAGTGCCGGGGGTTGAGTCCCGGCAAGACTGGCCTCTTAGGAAGCCCCTCTCCCCGCCCCCGGCCCCTTCCTAGCTACCCTCTCGGTGGTGGTGGGTGAGACTCCGGCAGCCCCCAGCCATCCACTGCGGGTTTTGACCATGTGCCCCAGGCTGAGAGTGAGGCCCTTATTCTCGGGGTTCGGCCTCTGGGTTCAGGCTGCAGTCGGAGCCCAGGGTGTCCTGCAGAGCCCCCGTGGGGTTGAAGGCCCAGGTGTGTGCTGGGCTTCAGATCCTTGGGGGGGCCTTCTGTCCCTCCCTTGCCACTGGTGTTCCCATGGGGACAGCTGCCGCCAGGCCTGGAGCCCCCCTGCTGGACACCGGGACTGTAGTAGCAGCCTCCTTCCCTCCACGCGCCCTGGGGTCCCTCCTTAGGGGGCAGATCCCGGTTTTGTGGAGCCTGGAGCTTGTACCTTTTAGGGGCCCTATCTGAGAATAAGACCACAGAACTGGTTTTTAAAGTGAATATTTATTTAGAAGGAGAAATAGAATTGAAATAAATAGAAAAAGGGGGGAAAAAAAGAAAAATGGAAAAACCTGACAAAGATCCAAAATAGGAAGCAAAACAAGACCAAACTGTCCAGATGGGCTTCTGGCCACGAAGGAAGGACTGGGAAGGGTCGTCTGGCTCCCCCCAGTTCTTAGGATTCTAGAGCAGGCCTGCTGGGCGGCCAGGCAACGGTCCGGCCGCCTGTGCACCCTGGGCCAGGAAGTGCCCCGTGAGCTCTCTCCACCTGCGAAGCCTGCTCCGGAGCCAGGCGCCTGGACAGTGGGGTAGAAGCCCAATTTTCCTCCCAGGGCGTGAGCCCTGGCCCTGCCGGGACAGGCACCCTCCTCTCCTACTCACTCTGCACCTCCCCACACACCAGGCCAAGTCTACACACCGGGTCCTCCAGCGGCAGCATGGAGCGGTCAGTGAGCAGGAGAGGAGGTTGTGGGCAAAGGGACCTGAGATGTGGATGGGTCCCTGAGAGGGGGTGGGGGGTCTCTGCCTTGGGAGGATGACAAACCCAAGTGGTTCTGGGGATCAGAGTACAGAGGGACACCATAAATACCCTTCTTGGGCAGAGCCCTCCTTCTCCACGGGTCACTGGGAGGCCGCTGCCACGGCCGCTGGCTTGGCGTCCTTGCAGACGCCATCTTCACGGGCACAGGTGCCGAGGTCACCTCCGGAGCTGGAGGGAAGCTGGGCTAGGAGTGACGTCCTGCTGGCAGCATGCACTCTGTACGCCCCTTGTAGACACAGGGGAGGATTCTGACCCTTGACCAGAAAGAGGGAGAAAAGCCAGTTTTACAAAATCCAGGAGCATCGTCCTTCAGGTTTGAAATTGTTTTCTTTTTCTCCTAAAGGTTGAAATACCCAAACAATTTGTCTTGTCTTCCATAAAACTCCTCGGGGTCTCAGTTCTCTCGTTCTCGAAAGTTCCTCCCAACCCCCCTACCCCCACCCCTGCCCCAGACCTTGCCCCGGCCACTGCCCGGCAGCTCCCATTTCTCCCTAGTGCCCCCTGCCCCTCTGCCCTGGGCAGCGCCACCTTCTCCATGGGGTGTGGCAGGGTGGCGACTGGCGGCTCAGAGGCCCAGGGCACAAGGGACCGTGGATGGGGGCGGGGGCAGAGAGAGAGGCTCCTGTAGCCAAAGCAGCAGCACGTTGGCCACTGAAACTCTGAGAAAGATGATCCCTGTTTCTCTGCCAGTACTTGCCAGGGAAGGAGGGACCAGGATGCCCATGGCCTGATTCATGAGGAAATGTGCTTATTTAAAAAAAAAACAAAACTTTAAAGTGAGAGAACTGAAGCTGTCCTTTAAGTGGCATTTTAAAACCTAAATTGGAAACTACATTAGCATTGCCATTTTATGCTGAGGCAATTGACATTCCTCACGCTCCTCCTCTCGGGCTCCCAGGTCAGACCTGAGGTTGTCACCATCCTGGAAGGTTTCCCCTGGGCAGCGGGGGGCGTGTGGGATTTCCTGCACCCCAGTCCTGCTGGGGAAGGGGCTCCTCCCTCCCCTCCCCTGAGGCTCCCCGTGAGCTTGTGTCTGGTGGACGAGAGGAGTGGGCCGGCTGACTCGGAGTCACGTGGTCCCTTCGAGAAAGCCTTTAAGGTGACATTCTGGAGGAATGGCGCTGGGCTTCACCAGGGAGCGCACGGTCTCAGCATCTCAGCCGGAACTAAATAGGGAAAACAAGAAGCTGCTCGGAGGTGTTCAGGGCATTTCAAGATATGACAAGCCACCAGCCAGCTCAGACCTCCTGGCCCTGAATTCACTCACGCAGGCGAGAAAAGCAGTGTCATGCACGGCTCTCCAGCAGCAACCGGGGGTGGCATTCTACCGGAACTGGTTTCAGTTTCTCCTTAGAGGACCCCTCCCCTTGTCCCCTAGCCCCTTCTGAATCACTCGATATGCTTTTTAAAAATTCAGGTTTTGGCCCCAACTCTAAATATTCAAATCTAGCATTTGGAGCTGTAGACGGGCAAGTGCGTTTGCGTGCATGTGCCTGCCATCGTCAAGCATTACTCAAGGCGTCCCGTTGCATTTCCTGACAGCCGTGATCCTTCTCTGCAGCCAGGCGGGACTCAGCCTGTCCAACATCAGTTGCTTTGGGGAAGGGAGGACATCTGCAGAACTCAGCTAACAAAGGAGTCAAATCATTAGCTTTTGAGTTTCAAAAGTCTAGGCCTGGGCATAAGGTCTGGAAAAAGACATGAGAAAAACAGGGCTGTGACTAGCACACATAACACCCGTGAGTGAATCACAAAACGGTACCCTCTTCCTTGGCCTTCTGTTGCACCCCCACCTTTCAGCAGGGCACCTTTGTGCAGCGCACACACTGCTCAACCTTATGCGGCAGCCCTGCGTAATGGCAAAGTTACCCATCCCTGAAGTTAGAAAAAATTCTCCCTGATCTTGAGGCAGGCTGGAGAGGGAGGTGAGGGGGAGAGGAGAATTGGTGGGAAGACAAAGCGACCTTAGATGGGGGTGGGTCTCTGCGAGGGGACGGAGGGGTGCTCTGCCTTGGGAGGGATGACGGAAACCCAGACAGTTTGGGGGATCAGAGTACAGAGGGACACGATAAATACCTTCTTGGGTGGAGCCCTAGGGCGGCAGCAGCTCTCAGGGTGTTGATGGCTCCCCCAGGCCCACTGGGCAGGAGATGGAGGGTCATTCCCGCAAGCTCACTAAGCGTGCACGGAAGTGCTGAGGGGCCTCGGGGAGCTGCCTGCAGGTTTGCAGACAGAAGGGCTTCTGAGTCGGTGCTCCCAGAAAGGCTTGAGAGAGGCGAGTGTGTGTCCCGAGGATGTCCCTCCACTGGGATGAGGGTCCTTGCAGCGGCGACCTACAGGGCTGACCTTCAGGAATCAGATAGGTCAATGGAGGCTCCTCGGGCACTAAAAGCCGGGGGTCGGGGTGGTGAGGGTGGGGTGACTGCCAGCCTTAAGCCTGCAGAATTCAGCACAGAGCCAGGAAAGTGGGTGGGGGGACTCAGAACCGGGCTGAGATTTCCACCACCTCAGAGAAACTGGCAGGAGGGGCGTGTGTTCCTATCGACTGAAAGAAACATAATCTCATGTTTCTTACCCGCTCTCGAGGTTGCGGATTAAGGTTTATTAATATGCAAAGAAAACCACAAGTAAATACCTCCTGATAATTATCCCTGGGTGGTTGGATTAAGGGTGATTTTCATTTTCTTTTTTGAGTGCTGAGGTTTCTGAAAATTTCTCCAGTTACCATGGTTTACTTTGGTAATGAGGATAATATTTTTCTAAAAACAGTCTAAAGCAAAACAGAAAAAGTCATTTGCATATTTAGTTCTCTCCCCTGTCTCCCAGGCCCTCTTCCCTTAAGTGCTTCCTCCGCCTGGCTTCCCGCAGGACAAAGAGCCTGGGCACTGGCCGGGGGTGAGCTGGGGGCTGGAGGAGGACAGCCTAGGACCCACCATTGGGGAGTCCTGGATGACAGTGATAATGACATCACAAGGGACAGTTTCCTACGCTCTCTGCGCCCACTTGCCAGACAGCCCGGATGGAAGGGAACTCGTGTGTTTTGGCTCTGAGAGGGATGGTCTCTCCCTGGGCAGGCGGGAGGGTCCTGACTCGGCTTGGCTCCGCTGAGCCGGAAGGCGGGTGGGTGGGCTGGGCTCCTTCACCGTCCAAGCTCCGGAAACAGCCCTTTCCTGGTACCGGCTCTCCGGCCCCCCTGAGCCTGGCTCAGAACCTCACTCTGAATCAGCACCGGCTCTTGGGCCCAGTTGGACCATTTGGAAAGGAAGGGAAAAGCTGACAAACCCGCACGGCCCCTTTAAGAAGTCCCCACCTGGGAGGGGACAGGGATGAAAATAGAACCTGGAGGCAGGAGGGGGAGTTCAGTGGGCTGGCGGGAGAAACATGCTGATTATTAAAGAGTGAATTACCTGGCTCTAATTACAGAGGGACGCACTTGAGCAACACATTCCCTCCTGTTACGGACTGGAAGGGGCTCAGTGGAGGTGAGAAAGAGTAGGAAAGGGGTAGAAACAGAAGGTAGAGCTCCAATGTGATCAACAGTGTCCCTATGTCCCTTCTTCTCTCCCTCCCTGCCCTCCAAAAGCCCCCCATTGGTTGTGGTGGGAAGAAGAGTGGACCCTCTCATTGTCTCTCTCTCTTGCGCGCACACACACACACACACACACACACATGCCCTCACTTGCTTCTCCTGGCTGGAACTTTTCTCCCTTCGTGGGCAGAAGCTGTCTGCATGGGGAGGGAGGAGGCCCAGGGCCCTAGGAGGTAAATTTCCATCCTTGCTCCACTTAAGCTCTTTCCGTACTTGGGGCTATCGAATCTTGCCCTCCCCACCTCACTTGGTTGTTGTTTTCATTAAATGAGATAAGGGCTCAGACTGTTACAAGATTAGAAATCTAACGGGGTGTTATCGTTGTCCACTGGGCAGTGATTCACTGACTGCCTCGTGCCACTTCCTCCGTACTGCCCACTACTCTTCTTAAAATCACAGATCTGCTTACCTGTTCCAGGCTTGTCTGTTTTCTCTCTAGGGAGACTGCAAGCTCCTGGAAGCTGGAGTCCACAGCCCCCTTCCCGTCCTCTGCACATTGCAGCGTGTGGGCTGGGGTGGTGGCTGAGTTGACTGGCTGCATTCGGCTTGTTCAGCAAAGCGTGCACCCTTTTGCAAGACGGCCAAAGGTATTTGGGGGGAGGTTTCTGTTGGTGTCCAGAAACAGGGTTTTTTTCCCAAGTAGAGGAAAGAAAACCTGGGTGGATCAGAAATCCTGATGGTGGTTTCATTACCACCCACTGACTTGCCTTTGTGGGGCACTGTTGTTTGAGGCACCAGGCCTTAGGATGCAGGAGTCAATCAATATTGGGGATACATATACGATATTTGGAGATACATAGGTGAGATTGATTGTTCTCCTATAGGTAGGCTAAGTATGATATGAAACTTTCCTAGATCATCTTTCAGCCTGTTTTAGTTATCTATTATGGGGGAACATACTACCCCAAAACTTAGTGGCCTAAAGCAGCAACACTTGATTGTTCTCATGATCCTGTGGTTGACAAGGCTCGGCAGGGCAGTTCTTCTGTTCCCCATAGCTACGTCACTGGTGGTCACACTCAGCTGGGATCTGGACTAAGCTAGAAAGGAGGTGAGGCCTGTCATCCTCCAAGGTTTCTCTCCACGTGGCCTCTCCAGGTTCAGCGGTCTAGCTGAGCTCCTTTGCAGCATGGCGGCTGTTGTAAGACGAGCCTCAGTAGGCACGTTCTTATCAACCACTATGTGTGGTGCACTCGCTAACGCTTCATTGGCTAAAGCAAGTCACATGACCAAGCCCAGCATCAATGTGGGTGGGGAGGAACACAAAAGGGCGTGAGAACCAGGAGACAAGTTCCTTTGGAGCCGTGGATGTTACAGTTCGCCACAACTGCATTTTCCTATCTTTCTTGGGAAGTCGCCCAAACCCTTAGCAGAACGTAACAGCAGCCCTGTGTTTATTTGGGAAATGGAGCATCTGCCCCAGAACAGGGACACGGTGCCGCTGGCCCTCCCACTCCCTGTGTTCGGCCACCTGTGCGGTGACTTGGAAGAGGTTACACAGATGCAGGCTGCTCTGCGCTGTGCCAGTGTGGTTTCTGCCCCTGAGTGACCACAGCCTGGAGAGAGGAGGCTGAGTCCTTAGCAGGTGGGCAGTTTCTCCCGTTTCCCTGGCAGGAGAGTGGCTTCACGCGGATGCTGCCTCTTGCTTGTCAGTTTCTGGGGGTGCCTCCACAGGGCCCGTGGGAGTCCCGGCATATCCGTGAAGATGAAGCCATGGACGTCTCCACATTCCCTTGGGCTGCCTCCAGGTCTCTGCTGCCTGGTGGACACAGGTGGGGGTAAGTATGGGGTCCCTCTCCCCCTGCCCTTCTTCCCTGTTGGGGCAGGCTCGGGCCTGGATTCCAGTCTCACCTCCAGACCACCCTCCTGTCGCTGCCCATGGGACGGAGCACCAGAGACCAGCAGCCGCCGGTGGTGAGCTTGGGCACACTTCCAGTCTCTTTGGAGTTACGTGGAGTCTGACCCAGGCCCCTGTGGGTGGGATGTGCACAGGCTGCGAGGGGGATGAGGGTTCCCTCGGTTTCCCCACACAATCGTGCTCTTGTCCAGCACCGTTTGCTCCCTCTCCCAGGAAGTGTCCCCTGTGTTTTACCTCGGGCTGAATCTTTCATGTCCTGTGAATGCAGGGCGAGAGCGGACTGGAGGATCTTTGGGGATCAGGAAGATGGTATTTCTACCCTCTAGGAGAAAAATGGAAGCTTGGTCCTGAGTGACCGGAATACTGATCTGTACCGTCCTTTCCTGCAGCCTCGTACGATGGAAACCATTCGCCTCTGAGCTGGAGCTTGGGGACGTTAGGCGCAGAAGTCCCAGCCCGCAGCGAACACACCTGTGTGTCTTCGAAGGGGAAATAACGTGAGATGACACCCCCACGGCGTTCGCCGGAGCACAGAACACACCTTCTATTCCCACTTCGGCGACAGACGGCGATGATGCCTCGAGTGTCTTTGCACGGTGTCTAGAGACAGCCTCGGCTCCCAGACGGAGCGTCTTTGCACGGTCTAGAGACAGCCTCGGCTCCCAGACGGAGCGTTCGCTCGCAGCAGGGCCCCAGCGGTGGGGGCAAAGGGGCCGGCGCCGCAGATCGAGGCAGCACCGGGGGCTCTGTCTTTCCGGAGTGTTCATTCCGTGATTCATCTGAGCTGCCTGCGAAACCCTGGGGTTCTTCTGTTCTGTTCTAGCCGCGAGAGGATCCAAAGAGTCACTTCCTCTCTCGGGGACTGACTCTGCTCAGGTCTGGGGCAGTCGCTGCTCCCCCCACATCACCCACCTGAAAACCCTCTGAGTCAGCCACACAGTCGCCACGGGGACTCGCATTGTTCCCTGTGATCCATGCTCCTGGAAAGCGGGCAGGTCCCAGCTGCGACACTGAGCTGCGTTAGTGTGAGCCAAACAGTCCACTCCGGCAGCCTGCGTGCGCCTGGCAACCGAGGCTCCGTGTCTCCTATTTATAGCACAACTCACCGGCCAGGGGCTGGGCGTCCTCACCGTGGCCCCCGTTATCCCGAGGGGTGACCATGCGAACGAGGTGAGAGCTGTGGTGCCCTGCTGGCTGCCTTGTCCCTCTGCTCTGCCTCGTCTGGCCTCTCCCCTACCTGCTGCCTCCCTAGGTGGGGAGAGCTGCCTCGCTGGGGCCATGGAAACGCCAACCTGCCAGCTCTGGGGCTTTCCAAAGCTGGGCAGAGCGGGACGGCTCTTTGTCCCGGGCGACCCGCAGCAGCCCCTCTGTGCCCCGCGGCATGAGGAGGGTCCCCTCTGGGGCAGTTTCCCCAGCGTCTGGCCCTCAGTGCGTGTCCAGAATGCGCACAGACACAGGCCCCGCAGCCTCCGGCCCTGGCTCCCTCACCAGAGAAGCTCAAAAGCAGCCCCAGGGGCAGGGTGGGGAAAGGAAGTCACTGCACCATCTCTGTGTTCATCAGGCCCCCGAGCATGTAATGACAAAACCCAGTGCAAATTAGCTTACATGAAAATGGGATTTATTTGCTGGTGGAGCTGAGAAGGCTTCCCGAACAGGCCACAGGATCTAAGGAGGAGCCGTAGGAGGTGGGCGTCAGGGCTGGGTTCCTCTCAGGGCCAGTGGCACCCCCATCCCCTTCTCTTCTTCTTCCTTCTCCCCTCCCCTCTCCTCCCCTCCTCTCTTCTCCCCTCCCCTCCCCTCCTCTCTTCTCCCCTCCCCTCCTCTCCATCTCTCTTTGACTTCCCTCCCCATGTGGCAGGGAGGGGTCTACCAGTGACCCACATTCACACTCTCCTGTCCAGCAACCCTGCTGAGAAAGGACCTCTCTTCCCAGCGGCCATGAGTACGGACAGCTCAAGGGAAGCCTGTGACTGGCCCAGCCAGGTCTGCTGTCGATTTCGGGGGACCTGGGTGCTCTGGCCACCTGCGTTGGCGTTCGGTGCCGTCCGCGTCCGGGCTGGGGTAAGCTGTGTTACCGCCCAAAGAGGGGCCGCAGCCAGTACAGAGCCCGCGTGCTCTGCGCCCCTCCCTGCTCCTCTGCCCTCCCCTGGCCTCTGCACCTGCCCCTTTGCTTCATCCCTGCGTCTACCCTGTCCCTGGGGCCATGAGGTGGCAGTGGCCGTTAGTTACAAGTATAGTCTACCCTGTGAGGTCTGGACCCGCCCTCAGACAGCTCAAAGTGTCTTGTTATTTTTGTTTGGCATATTTAGTCGCCTTCTTTTGTCTTCTCTTTCCCGATGTGCTGTGTCTGTGGGGTGGGTGGGGGCTGGTGACCTGGGGGTGCCATGTCAGCCACCATGGGGCACATGGACACTTTGGTCACCTGCACAGCAGGCTCTACTCTGCCCAGTTACTTCTGACTCAGACCCTCGGAGGACATGCAGTCAGCACGTTTCAACTTTGTCTAAGGAGAGGACACTTGGCCCCTGCCTCGGCGTGGGGAGACCCCTTCCCTCCTCCCCCCTCCCTGCCAGGTGCAGGGGAGCAGCCAGGCTGTCTCTGCTCACTCCAGCCAAGGCTGGCAGTGCGGAGGGCGACCCGGCCTCTGCCCCTCCTCGCTGCTGTCTCCCACCAGAGTCTCGCCCTCGCTGCCCCCCACCCCTCTGCTCCCACCACCTGGCCTCCATCCCTTCCAGTCTCGGCAGGGGGAGCCTCCAACTTGCGATTCTGCCCTCAGCCCTCTCTGTTTTCTAATGCCCCAGGCCTCGGGCAGCCAGGGCCCAGAACACCTCTGTTTTTTTCATCCCTCCCCTGCAGCAAAGGGCTGAGGTTGTCCTGGCTGCTTGAGGGCATTGAGGAAGCAAAGGAGCAATCCCAGGCCCAGAACTGCCGGGAGTTTCTATGGTGCTGCCCAGCCCAGCGGCTCCGCTCCTAGGACCTGCCTGGGGCGCCGGCTGTGCCTGGGAGAGCAGGGTCGGAAGTAGCTTTGCTGCCTGGTTAACCAGCGCCAGTTGAGTGACATCTATGAGTATCTGTTGGAGTTCCTTCTCTCTAGCATTGTCACCCTTGAAGGGTGCAGGAAGAGCGGGAATAAACAGCTGGAGGCGGGCCCGCCGGGGTGGATGTGAACGCCTCGTGCCCGCCCGCCCCCCTCCAGCGCTGACTGCACATTCGCGTTGATGGCCCCTGATTTCTCACCGGATGCCATGTGCTCTTGAGCAGGACAAGGTGTTCCCCCCTCCCCCTGAGATGTCTGGTCACTGCCACCCAGGCCTGCTGCTGCTCGAGGAGCCTTCTCAGAGTTGTCCCTGCATCAGGAATTCCCCCCCACCCCCCACCTGCCCATGTTTTGTCTTTGGGCCTTGCTGGGAGGGGGGAGCCGATCCTGGACGGGCAGCGGCGAGGCACTTTCTCGCGTGTGAGCATCCTGCAGGGGCAGTGCTGGGTCTAATTGGGGGTTTTGCCCAGGGAGTGTCACTACGATGCGTTGAGTCCTATCAGGAGCCATTGGAGGTGACAAGTCACTGGAGAAGTTGCCGCTTAACTACTGGTTACCCGAGAAAGGCCCGGACAGTGGCTGCCACGCCTGGTTGCACATGCAGTGGACAGAGCGTGCCGTGTTGGGTGACAGGCGGCTGGGCTGGGCCGGGCCTCCTCCTAGGCTGCAGCCAGAAAGGAAGTGGCCGAGGGCCTGCGTTCTCCGCACACCCTCTGAGGTTTCCAGGGCCCGATGGTGCTGTCTGAAGCAGCAGCCCTGGAAGGGCCCAGCGGCAAGTCATTGAGTGGCCCCTCCTAGGCCATGTGCGTGACACAGAGCGACCCCTCATGGAGCCTGCCCTGGGTTTGTGGAGGCAGACACCGAACGCACACACGGAAGCTGCGGCAGACGGGCAGGTGCCTTGGGGAGTGAGCACGTCTCAAGGATGGTCTGTGAACTTTCCAGGAAGGGCCTGGGCCCTTCTCCTCCCTGCTCTTCCTTGAGCCCCTCCAGGTTCCATTCCCCCACCTCCTGCTGGGCTTCTCCCCTGCCTGGCTAATTGGGTACAGGCCCAGGACATGGGGCAAGAGCACGGGATCGGGATTGTCAGTGCCCGGAAAATCACTGGGTTCTGAGTTCTCGCTCTGCGCAGGCCGGCTCTGAGGGCCTTGGCTCCCACCCCCTCCCTACACAGTCCATCAAAGAGGAGGCCTGCCTGCCCTCCCCCTCTGCCACCTGGCAGCCACGAATCCACGCCTGGACCACCTTCACCTCCCAGACGTGGCATTGCAAACATAATGGATGGCACTGGTTTTTGTTCCCAGTTTTTAATCATTTAGTGGGACTGGTCTTCCTTTATCTCTGTAAGGAGCCGGTTTGAGACTTAGGTTTGATGGGAAGAGGCAGATAGGGAAATGGAACAATGCATCTCACAGGCATTTATTAGCATTCTGATGAAGACAAGTGGGTGATCTGAAAGGCAGTCTTCCAGAAGTGTGGGTAATTTGTCCCCTCAACAAATCAATTCTCTTCCTACAGAGCAATTCAGCCCCTCTTCTCGGAGTCTAGGCTGCAGGAGGAGCCGCCGGACATACACAGCTCAGCCCCCCGCTTGGCAAGGGGCTCGCTAGGTAACTATCTGCTGAGTAAAGTCACTTGTCATCTGCAGGCCTGGGGGTCACGGACGAACATTTGAGAAGAGCTGCAGGCATTCTCTCCAGAGCGAGGCACCGTCACTGAGACAGGCGCACACCTGCAGGGCCCCTCAGGACTTGTGGGTTCTTAAAGACCCACGGATGCCAGGTAAAACTCCTGGACTCGAGCGTGTGTCTGTGAACCTCCCTCTGCCTAGGTCTCCCCTGGGGACCCTGATTTCTGTCTTGCTGGAGCACGAGGTGGGGGAACACACCTGGGGCGGGGGGCCAGGTGTGGAGCTTACCTCCCGCCACCTATTTGGGCTGCCAGGGGCCTAGCAAATGTTGACTTTTTCTTTTTTTCAGAAATTGGGAGGCAAAACTGGCCCTGCATTCACTATGGCAACAGTTGGCTGGGCTACATGTCCGTGGGCTGCTCTGGGTGGGGTCCGGCTGCGTGGCTTGCGTGGCCCTGCCCTCCCCCTTCGCTGCTGGCACCAGGTGCACGTCTGTTTGTCACTTTGTTGGATCTGCTGCTTGCTTACAGCCGAGAGAAGTAAAAAACGTTTGCCCCTGAAGAGATATTGTCCATTATGAAACACAAGCCTCTCTCTGCACACGTGCACAAATATTGACATATATTCATTTTTCCCCTTCCAGGACATCTGCAGGGCAGTTGCATTTGTAACCCTCACCCTCCTCATAGCATGAGGACTCGGAGGACAGACACATGCAACGCCCCTGCGCAGTGCCCGGGACACGGTGAGTGCTCCTCACATCCCGTCAGTCCTACCAGTATTTCCCTGGGACCAGGGGGCTTTCTGCAATCCAGGGATCCCTGGACGTGGTCCCTAACCTGCTGGGAGCGGGCATTGTCTGGGACTGGGCGCCCTCTGGTGGCCGTTCTCCCCACTCACACGTAGGCCCCATTGCTGCCCCCCCCCAACCCTGCCCACGTGCACGAAGAAAGCTCCAGAATGGGCTGGGGGGAAATGCCCCACCTCCTTCTCCGCGTCCTCTGCCTTGGTCCTGAGCTTGGTGAGGTTGGGTCACCAGGTCTGGGGACAGGAGGAAGGGCTTGGAGGTGAAGGCCAAAGCCAGCATCTTCTTGGGGGGTCCCCTGGCCACGTGGCTCCCAGGGGCTTGGTACCTTTTTCCCTCCCACAGTGTCCCCAGGCTGTGGGGTCCCAAGGCCATCCCCAGACGGGCGGCGGGGGCAGGGGGGGGACAGGGTGCAGGACAAGCTCGGTGGCACATCCACAGAGGCTCTCAGGCTATTATGAGGTAATTTTAATTCTTTCCAGTTAGGTAAAAATAGTAAATACAAGATAATAAAGGTAAAAATACATCATTTGGATTTTGTCGTTGTTCTCTAAACAGCGCTACCTACAGTACGGTTTTTGATTTAGGATTTTTGAACTTTTTTTTTATATAAACAAATAGAGCTATTTTGCTATTAGGCTATCTGTGTTCTCATCTGGCACTTAAGAATAGGTCGCAGGCCACCCCCATTCTGTTGGGACGTGTGTGGGGGCGGTGGGGGGGAGAGGAGGGCCGTGGATGAGGTGGTCTGTCTTCCCAGGACACGGCCCGCCCAAGCTGCGGTCCCTCATGCAGCGGGAGGACACGCGTGTGTACCCAAGATGGCCTTTTCCCCGCTCAGGCGGCAGGGACGGATTTCACCCTGGCGGGACCACGGGTCCCACACGTTTCAGGGGGCACCTCCTCCCCTCCTCCCATGGTAGCTTTTCTCACCCAACAGCCTGGATTCACGACGATTCTGGGTCCAGGCGGCGCCGGGGCTGGAGACGTCAGCCGTGCCGCTAGAGACTGAGCCAGTGGAGCCCCTTCCTGCCCTGGAGGAGTGGGCTGGGGGCCGGGGCATCCAACCTGGCCTTGGAATGCTGGTAGAAGTCACAGACACCACCGCGGGCTGCTAAATGTCTTTGCCCTTGTTCACCCTCAAGTGGTCTTTGTTCAGGTTCTTTCCGAACTTCTCGCTGAGCTGCTGGATCAGGTCTGCCAGCTCACCGGTGGCTTGGGACTTCTCTTCGAGAAGCTCGTAGCGCAGGCTGGAGATGTCTTGCTTGATTTCCTTGAGCTCACCTGCAGGACGGACGAGAGGTGGCTGAGCACGAGCAGGTGGAAGCTGGTCCCCGTGTGGGGGGAGGGAGGATGCACAGCCTTCCAGCAGAACCCCGGCCCTAGTCTCCCCCACCAGCGATGGAGGTGGGGCGATGGGGGCTTGCTTTAACCCGACACCCACCCAGCTCCACACCACCAAAGGACACATGCCTCTACTTGAATCCTTTCTCCTCCCGTTCCTGAAAAGCCTTTCCTGTAAGTGTTAGGGGGAGGAGTGAAGATCAGGGCTGTGAACTGTGTCTAGCACCTGTTTCATATCATGGTTGCTAGAATGCTGGTCTCAGAGTCATTACAGGCAGATTTCAGGACTCTGAGCAACACCCTCATTAACCGGAACATCTATTTTCACGATGCTGTAAGTTTTGTTCTGTTATTGGTAGAGGAGAGAAACTCCCAAGAGCCGGAAGAGGATGGCTCAGCACCGTGGGTGCAGCATGGAGCTGGCCTGCCTCCCACGGCTGAGCCCATGGCCCACGTCGGGTCCACTCAGCCCACGGGAGAAGCTCCACCTCGCTCACGCAAGCTGCCACAATGCCTGCCGCCTCCACAGTAAGTGACCACCAAGTGGGGACTTTCGCTCTTTATTTCCACAGTGAACCACGTGGCTAGAAGTGCAGTGGGCCTGGGCTGTGGGAATCTTTTCATTAGCCACAAGAGAGAGTCAAAAGATCTCTCCTGATACTCTAGATACTGGCCTTGACTCATGGGGGGTCCACTGCCTCTGGACACATCAGTGGTATCTAGTTGTCAGGTGTGCCTTACACAGGGAGATGCAGAGGCCTGAAAGGCACCTTTGATCTGTCCTGACAAGTGCACACACCTGCCGTCGGCCTTGCATCAGGGGATTCCCTGGGCCCTCGTCTCACCGTGTGATTTAAGTGGTGTGACGCCTGGGTAGCCCCGCCTTCTATGCTAGATGATAATTCCATCACTCACAGGGACACAAGGTGAGGCTGGCTGGCGTGACACCTGGCAGTTGCGTGTTTGAGACCCACAAGTAGGGGTGAGTAGATGGGCCACTGCTCAGCCCCTAAACAGTGTCAGCCCAGGTGGCAGTCCGGTCATTGTTGGGCTTCAGGCTGCACGCCGGGTGCCCCAGGAGGAAGTGGAGGGTCACTCAATGGCCAGTCTCTCCAGGGAGCACCCTGGGGCCCAAGAGCAGGGGAGCCTTAGAAGCCTTCATCACAGATGAGGCTGTTTCTTGGTAGCAAATACTTATCCTAGGTGTCTTGTGAAGGTCAATTACCTGGTATAAGGTAATTTGCTTTTCACTGAAGAGTGACTGCTTAAAATAGACTGGAAAATAACCCAAGCAGGGAAAATAATGTAGTTTGCAAACTTCAGTGAGCGGCAGAGTCACTTGGTGCTGTTTTCTAAACACAGCCCCCCAGCGCCTCCCAGGGGTGCTGATTCCTGAGGTCTGGGTGGGGTCTGGCCTGGGATCTGCAGATTTAGCAGCTGGTTTGGAGGTGGGGGATGCTTTGAGAAGCACAGCCGGTGTCAGATTCTGA
This sequence comes from Mirza zaza, assembly GCA_008750895.1. NCBI lineage: Eukaryota > Metazoa > Chordata > Mammalia > Primates > Cheirogaleidae > Mirza > Mirza zaza. Next base: position 93,432 of record VSMD01107393.1, read on the forward strand.
GAGCCTAGACCCAAGGAGGGGTGGGGCCAGGCAGAGCTGAGCCTCTCTGAAAGTAGGGTGCAGTCTGCCCATTCTGTATGTGCGCCTGCTAGAGAAGGATGGGCCCCAGAGTCCCGAACCATCCTGAACCCAAGGGACATGAGGTCGACTCAAGGCCGCCATCGCTGCTGTGGGAGGTGGAATCGTGTCCCCCTCCCCCAAGGTGTCCACACGACAAAAGGGAACTAAGGTGGCAAATGCAGTCAAGGTTGCTCATCAGCTGCCCTTCAAATAGGGAGATTGTTCTGGATTATCCTGGCAGAGCCAGTGTGGACACATGAGTACTTAGGAGTGGACGAGGAGGGCAGAGGAGTGGGTCGGAGGGATGGGGTGACAGAAGACGGGAGAGGTGGCAGCATGCGGGCTGCTCTGCAGTGGGGGGCATCTGCCCAGGCTGGAGGACGCTCTCCCCTCCCCGACACCCCCCCCCTACACCGCTGGAGCGCAGGGCAGCCCAGCTGTGGCCAGCAAGGACACGGAGCCAGGCCCGTAAGCCCGTGGAGATGCGTTCTGCCGACATCTGAATGCTCCAGGAACCCCTTCTCCCCTGAAGCCCCCAGAAGGGAACACGGAGCCCTGACGGCATCTTGCTCCCAGCCCCGAGAGACCCATGTCCAACTCTGATCCACGGAACTCACGCTGTTTCTGGGAACCAGGTCGGCGGCGACCAGTCACGTACCTTCGTTGACTTCGTCATTTTCTCTGTCCACCTGGGCCTTCAGGACGTATCTCTTGATGAGCCGTTTCATGATTTTCTGGAATTGCAGCAAGGCAAAGATCAGCCCGGCGTGGCTTGGCGTGGAGGCCACCCGCACCCCTCCCTCCCGCACAGCAGCCCCCGCCCCCACGCCTGGCGAGTCTCGCTGGAAGGGTGCCCTCACAGTGGGGGAACCCGCCAGTCCCTGTTTAATCTTCCTCCAGGATTCCACGTCTGCCTGACCCCAGGATGTGAGAACGGGACACTTCTCAGTGCCCGGAGGCCAAGCGGGGCAGGGAGAGACGCATCTTAGCTCCACGGTGCTGCCTGAGCAGCCTCGGCCCGACCCCGCCCCGGCCAGTCCCGTCCCCTGCCCCGGCCCTCAGTTCTGCTGCATGGAGCCAGGCTGGGAGGGCTTAGCAGGCCAGCCCAGGTGGAACCCTCCCTTGGAGGTGACCGTGAATGGAGTGTCCTCCGTGAGAGGAGAGCTGCTCAGTACAGAAGTCGGGAGCAGGCGTGGAGGACGAGGCCATTTGCACTTGGAAAATTCCTACCAGCAGCAGGGCAGATGCAGCTGGGCCTCTGCAGGTTTTGCAGAGATCCCTTCCCGTGAAATCCCACAGGCCTGACACCGTGCTGCCAGAGTCACACTGGGGGAGAAGGATTTGGCCCTCGTGTTCCGTTTATTATGCAGATACTGTATTCTTTAAGCAAGCGAGGCATGAATAAACACTTAAGAGACACCAAGAATAGAGCCAAGTGTAGGAAAGACTGCAGGAGGTGAACTTTGCATTTTGCCAGCGAGTCGTTCCAAGGTTCCTGCGAAATCACAGGATTTAAAAATAACCCTGGGAGCTGGGACTTCTGCATCTTGCAAGAGATGAGCAGCCTGGACAAGAGGAAGGGAAGTCCCTGCTGCCCCCTCCCTCCCTGTGACCTGCTCACCCGCCTGCACCTGAGGACCAAGCAGACAGAGGCAGCATTTTCCAGACTGAAGGAAGCCGTAGGGACCTGGATCCTGCCCCTGGCTTCTCTGTGTGATGCTGAGCAGGTGGCTAAGTTTCTCTGACCACATGGGCTCAGGAAAAGCTTCTTGCAAGTGAATGGGTTTGCAAAGAGCTGGGTCATTTAATCATTGTTACCACCAAGGGATGGTTCTCTCCACACCTTTCCTGGCAAAGACCTTGCTAAGGAGGCATCTCCGCCTGTGATTCCAAGACTCCACCTGAACCCAGCAAAGGCTCATTCAGGCCAGCTCTGCTCCCTGCAGCCCTTGGGCTCATGTCTGGCTGTCCCTGCGGTTTGAGTTGTGATCTAATTTCAAGCTGAACGGCTAATTAGCAAGTTGCCTTCCTGCTGCTCCTTCTCAGAGAGGCCTGGGTCTCATCATAGTCGCTGTTAAACTGCAGTGCTGGGCTCCTCAGGGATATTCTTCTGGTCAATAAAGCAGGTTTTCTAAGTTGTACGAATGTATCCCTTTCCGTGAGACTCGATCATGCTCTTTCACTTTGAATTGGAAAAACAAACAAAACAAAACAAAATCTTTGTCTTGCACTGATTTTCATGAAAAAACAAAAAAAAACAAACAAAAACCTCGAGGAATACTTTAGGTATCTGTCGTTCTTACCAAATAAGAAGTGCAGAAGTATTCTTCCACTGCAAACATCCAGGCTGACACAAGTTAAAGGGATCTAGTTAAAGTCTGTTGCCTTTTCAAGGTAAACCTTAAGCATTAAGGATTCCTCAGTTTCTGGATCTACCAATTAAAGAGCCTTAATATTTTTGATGTAAGATGATAAGCTGGAGACAGGAGGTGAAATGGTGTTGAGAAAAATCCTTTCATAGGTGCAGCAGCAATCACACTCTTCCTGTTTCCCATGCACAGCGTGAATTTAAAAATATCCCATAATATCGGTTCGCTATTAATACAAAATGTGCCCCTACACTCCATTTGCTTGAATGGCCAGAACCTGTTTGCAGGAGTCTCCTCCAATGCGGAGTGCCCTCCAGGAAGAAGGGAGAAAGCATGAAAGAGCAGCAAAGGAACAAGTATATCGAGAGCTTCCTATAGACTAGGATGGTTTAGCCTTTTTCACAAAAATGATCTCCCTGAATCCTCCCAGAAACTCAGTGAGATGGGTGTTGTCCTCCACTTACAGAGGATAACATCTGAGAGAGCAAAGTGACTTCTCCAAGGTCACTCAGCTGGGAAGTGGCAGATCTGGGATTTAACCTAATAGAAACCAGAGCTGGGGCTTTGAGCTTCATTCAGAAAAAGGTCAAGTGTGAGATGGTTTAGGAAACTGCCTTCCATTCGTCAAGGGGGTTCGGGGCCGCTTCTGGGTACCAAGTCTTTCTGTGCAGGAGGAAGCCTCAGCAGACTTCAGAGGACCGATGGCCTCACCCAGTGGTCACCTCTTGGGGAAGAGGGTCACCGGTCTGGCACTGGCATGAAAGCTCACGGCCCACTCTTGAGCACTGGCACGTGTGACCTCCACTAGGGTTAGCGTAGACCTATGGCTCTAATGATAGAAATGCCAGGATTTGCGTTTAACCCTCAACATGCATAGGATTGTAAAGGCTTCACATCGACTCTGGAAGCAGAGTCGATGAGCGCTGCAGATGTGCAGAGGCCCTTTGACCTCCCTCCTCACCTCTAGGTCACTCCCAGGAGTGACAGGGACCTTCAGCAAGAGCAGCGTGACTGCCTGACAGTTCATAGAGACGTCACGTTCTCATGGGGACCTAGCTTCCCTTCTAGTACGTACAATACATGTTAGACAACTTAGCATCTTCGATATGCTCCTGCATATTGAAGGTGGCACCTCCTGCCACCAGAAAGTCTGAAGTGGAAAAACACCCCAAAATTCTGTTTAACCTGGATGACCCAGAGGATGTCCGTGTCCAGAAAAGACACGCAAAGCCTCCCTCCCTTTACTCTGTGTGGGGAAAGCATGTTCCTTTGTGGTGAGTCTGAGATAGCTCCTTGCTGTCGTCCGCAGAGTTCTTCCACTGCATGGAGATGATGAGCTTTCCCCAAGTCAGCACGTCCCTAGTGGTGGCGACTCTCCCCACCCTGCCCCCATGCATTTAGCAAGCGCTGGAGATGAGTATATTTAGTGCTATATTACTTAGGCAGGAAAATACTCAAGTGAATGAAAATGAGATGCACAAGGTTAAGGCTAGTTGTCGTGTGGAGACCTGCATGCAGGGAGGGAGGCAGGCAGGTCCCCAGCCCAGACTCCAACAGCCCAGGTGGCCTCTGGCTGCTGGTGGTGGCGGGGAGCAGAGCAAGTCTTTCTACGGGAGAGACGGTTCTCTCTGTGCAGCCAGGGCAGCTGAGGACGCAGACAGAGCACACGTTGCACACTGAAGATGGCCAGCGAGGCAGCATCCAGAGGGGAGCAGTGTTGCCCCCTAGGAAAGCAGAGAGGGAAGGTCGTTTGGAAGAGAGTGGACAAAAACGGATTGTAGGACGAGTCATTTGTTTAACTGGGGTTTATCAGACACCAGAACAGAAGAAGTCAGCACTGGCGACTTGTTTATCCTGTTTGCTTTCATCTCTGCAGTAAAGAAAGGTAAAAAGAAGACTCCTCCTGGGCTTTGGGGTGATTGCAACATGAAGATCGGGGCTTCTGTGAATGATGGGCTGTGCCTAGATCCTATGGTTCATTTGGGATATGGTTTGTTTGCTTTGCCCGTGGAGAGATGACCTGTCAGGGAGTGAGCATTCGGGTCTATACACCCCCCCACCCCCAGCAAACGGACACACGGGATCCTAGCACAGTCATTGCGAGCGCTGGGAGGAGGTGCCCTCCGGTCATCTCACCAGTAGCGTGGTTTTGCTCCACTGTTTGGTCTCATGTCCACAGAGCCAAGACTGGAAAAAAAACATGGCAAAAGCAAGGAACTAGTTTTGTGAAGAATAATAATTCGGACACCCTGGAGCCTAAGAAAAGCATAGAGGACGTCTGGAGGCTGAAGGAGCTGTCTTCTCTGACAGCACAGGGCTCAGAAAAGTGGAAGGATCGGCAGGATTAAAGTAAACACCTGAAACTCTAACAATGAGGAGATCTAATGACGAGAGGGAAAGGAAACAGGCTTCATAACCAATGTGTATGTGCTTTTGGTCTTCTTGGGACTGCCGCGTGGTTTCTCAGAGCCACAGTGGGAGGCTGCTGGACACCTGCTTGGGGAGACGGCGGCTCTGGACGGGGCTCGGATGGTGAGAGAGCGGGAGTCGCTCAGGCTCCTCGTGCTGGTGAAGTCTGGAGCCGAGACGGAGACACACGAAGGCTCACGCGTAGCAAAATGCTGTTGATTTGGGCATCTGGGTGCAGATGGGTGGCAGCCAAAAGAGCGTCCACCAGGAGGGTGGGGGGAGCCTTGGGTTTTATAGAGGGTTTCTCTGGGGGGAGTGAGCAGCACCTGCAGAGATGGGGGAGGGGGGGACAGGCGTGCCGATGCAGCTGTCTGTTCGATTTACAACCTCGGGGTTCCAGGCTTTTGTTTCACAGGCTTTATGATCACTATCTAAGTATCACGTCCTATGCATACTTTTCGGGTCCCCACCAGAAGGCAACCTAACAGCTCTCTGCACGTTCGGACCCTGCTTTGGGAGGAAAGTCATGCAGCTTGGAAGGCCGGGATGGGCCGTGGTCAGATCCCTGCTTGTGTCTGTCACTCTGGCTGGCCCGCACTGCTCTGGCAGAAGTGTGCACGGGCCTCTTCCCCCCACCCCTGGCATGGAGGGTTAGCAAGGTCTCTTCCCAGTGACCATCAAACACAGGCAAGGTGGGTTCCCAGAAAGGCTCTGGTTCAGGACTGTGAAGACGAATGGCAGGCAGGTGCCCGGGCGGCATGATGTGGAGGGAGAGGAGAATGCTTCCGAGCCGGACAGATCCAGTTCACCTGGCAGTGTGGCCTCAGCCCCTGAGCCTCAGTTCCCTCGTCTGTTAAATGGGATTAAAGACAATGCATCTCTCCCAGCAACGGAATGAGACTGGCTGCACCTGGGCAGGTGTGCTGCCTGCCCCGAGCTGTCCCTCAGTGCCATCTCAAGGTTTACTCCTGTCGTGAGCAGGCAATGGTGCCAACAGTGTCAGGCAGGGTGCTCCCAGCCCTAGACTATTGTCCCCTCTGCCCTCCCCCTCTGAGGCCAGTTTCCCTTCCTTATTCTCTGTGACAATTATCTGAGTAAGTAGCCCCAGGCTTCTCTTTGTGGATTCGCAAGATACAAGGCAGGCAGAGCTTTCCAAGGTCGCCAGTAGCCTGAAGCTGCAAACACGACCTCACCAATCTCTGCCGATCACAGAAGGAAGTTCCTGGGGCAATTTACAGCACTGGGGAGTCAGCTCCTGGGAGTGGAAGAGAGGGAGGTGATGGCTGGAGACTGTTTTGAAAACAGCCTTCTTCTGAGAGTGTTTGTTCTGGGACAGGACAGACGCACACACTCAGCCTCCCTTTATCTGAGGAGTTGATTTTGCTCAAAACCCAGGAGAGATTTGGCCCCGACCTGTTAGGGTTTTCTGTGTTTTCTGTGACACAGATCATCTGTACTTCTGAGAAGCCGAGAAGTAAAAATTCTTCTGCCAACAAAGGATTTGGCTGGTAAAATAGCTCAAAGCAGATCGAACTGGTTGGTCCCAATTTTGTGCATGATTAAACACAAGATTTGCCCATTGCCAGGGTTTAGCCTGTGTCATCTGATAAAACTGTAAGCTCTTTGAGGGATGAGCCGTTCCTTAACTGTGTAATTAAGTTCCCCAAACTGCACAGCTGGCTTCTGAAATGTGGTTGGAGAGATTCGATTAGAGACCTGGGTCTGGAAGAGCTCCCTCCCTTTGGGAAGGTGGTCCAGGGACCCTTCAGCTGGGCCCAAGGGAATGCTTGGGGCAGCTGCAAGTTTGCATCTGATAAGAAATGATCAGTGTGGATAAAACTGCTGATCACAGACGAAGTTGAAGGCAGGGAGAGAACGGCCTGCACTTTCGTAATCAATACTCTGTAGTTGCCATTAGTCACTGGCTCACGGGTTGATTCAAACTGTCACAGAGACTCGGCATTCATTTCCAAAAGCAATTCGAGGATTGCAAGTATAAAAGATCTTTTTCTAATTTTTATAACAACAGACTTGGCAGGCTGGCAGTCCAAGGTCAGATGTTCACTGAAGACACCAGCATGCACCTGGCTGGTTGCTCACGGCAGACACCTGGGAGTCACGCTAGGTACCACATCTCCCGTCCCCACAGGCACCCCGGCACCAGGTCTTGTTGGCTACACCTCCAGAACTCGCACTGCACCTGTC
>VSMD01107396.1:0-14244 GCA_008750895.1 Mirza zaza
CAGGACAGGGCCTGTGAGCACCGGGGGCCGGGTGGGACAGGGCCCGTGAGCACCAGGAGCCAGGCAGGTCAGAGCCTGTGAGCACCAGGAGCCGGGCAGGACAGGGCCTGTGAGCACCAGGAGCCGGGCGGGACAGGGCCCGTGAGCACCTACAGCAGGGCAGGTTGGAGCCCATGAGCACCAGGAGCCGGGCGGGACTGAGCCCGTGAGCACCAGGAGCCGGGAGGGACAGGGCCCGAGAGCACCAGGAGCCGGGCAGGTCAGAGCCCGAGAGCACCAGGAGCTGGGAGGGACTGTGCCCGTGAGCACCAGGGGCCGGGAGGGACAGGGCCTGAGAGCACAAGGAGCCGGGAGGGACTGAGCCCGTGAGCACCGGGGGCTGGGTGGGACTGAGCCCGTGAGCACCGGGAGCCGGGAGGGACAGGGCCCGAGAGCACCAGGAGCCGGGCAGGTCAGAGCCCGAGAGCACCAGGAGCCGGGCGGGTCAGAGCCCGAGAGCACCAGGAGCCGGGAGGGACTGAGCCCGTGAGCACCGGGGGCTGGGTGGGACTGAGCCCGTGAGCACCGGGGGCCGGGAGGGACAGGGCCTGAGAGCACAAGGAGCCGGGAGGGACTGAGCCCGTGAGCACCGGGGGCTGGGTGGGACTGAGCCCGTGAGCACCGGGAGCCGGGCAGGAGACAGCTGGGGGGCCAAGGACTACGCATCTGGCGGCCACAGGCCCCGGAGTGTGTGACCAGGCAGACTTTTGTCCTCGCTGATCCTCAGTGTCCTCGCTCAGTACTTATGGGTGACACCAAGCTCACAGGGCTGCTATGAGGATGAAGTAAGATAAAACTTGTAGAGGGCCCGGCCTGGACGTTTGTTACTGAGCGTCCATTGAGAGCAGACACTCGATAAATGCCAGGTCCCTTCTTTGGGGAAAAACAAAGCCACATTTGTAGGCTACGCAGTCCTGGCCCTCCTACCTGCACGTACAATCCTGTGTGTCTGTCTGCGTCTACACCTACACCCATACTGTGTCTATACCTATTCCCATGCCTACATCTGTATGGATGGATTAAAAGGAGAATTTACTTACAGACTCTGTATTTTCTTTCTCTACCTCATTTTCTTTTGGGGTCTAAGATTTAGGGAAAAATTCAATCTCCTTCTGAATAACGAAGAAGGTGGTATTAGCAGAGGAGAAAGGTGTAAAAGACCCCTAGCGTAGCAACATTTATACAAAAGGGAACTAAAAATGAAATGACATTTGTTTCTTTTTTTTTTTTCATAAAGCAATTACACCCCTATTTTATTTTTTCAATTTTGTTTTTTATTCTATATATTTTTTGGAGTACAATGTGCCGTTTGGATACATGTAGACATTGTGGACGATTCAATCAAGCTACTTCCCATATTCATCACTTCTTTTACTTATGAAATGACATTTATCTCAATAAAATTATTTACATAAAAATGTACACTAGGCTTTTATGATATCAAACAAACTGTTGTTACATGCCCGTCACTTACCTATAAAATGTCATCATGCAACCTGTGATGGTCATGTTCATTGGCACCTGAGCTGACATTCTTCCTATCAAAATCATCTTTTCACCGGTATCAGGATGAAAAGCTGAATCGTAGATGTACTTTGCTCTCCATAATTCATTTTCTGTAAGACCTGGAGGAACAATTCCTTGCCTAGGAAAACAACAACAAATGCCATGGCAATTTTCCATTTCAAATATCTCACTAGTGCCCTAGAGACAAGTAGCTACAAAGTTTGAAAGTTTTACACTTACCTAAAACAATTCTGCCTGGATGGAGTGACAAAACTAACTATTAAGGCCGGGCCCGGTGGCTCACGCCTGTAATCCTAGCACTCTGGGAGGCCGAGGCGGGTGGATGGCTCGAGGTCAGGAGTTCGAAACCAGCCTGAGCAAGAGTGAGACCCCGTCTCTACTATAAATAGAAAGAAATTAATTGGCCAACTAACATATAGAGAAAAAAGATTGGCCGGGCATGGTGGCGCATGCCTGTAGTCCCAGCTACTCGGGAGGCTGAGAAGGGAGGATCACTTGAGCCCAGGAGTTTGAGGTTGCTGTGAGCTAGGCTGACGCCACGGCACTCACTCTAGCCCGGGCAACAGAGTGAGACTCTGTCTCAAAAAAAAAACAAAAAAATTTGTTGCACAGTATTCCACTGCGTGATTGTAAACTACTGTGCAACACGTTAATATTATACCAATCCCTAGTGTTGGGCATTTGAGCTGCTCCTAATTTTTCCCATTTGTAAAGGATGGGGAAGTAAATAAACCCTCATAAATAAACCTTTCCTTACATTCAAGACTATTTCAAAAGCAATGAGTCAATGTGCTGGGACAAAAGCTATGTAAAATATTAAAACTTTAGACATATCTTTTATCATTTTTCTCTTTTTGAGTTATGTCTCTTTAAAAACCCGTCTTCATCAACAGCATCATCATCATTATTTATGTAATTCGTATGCATACCGTGGCTAGCAAAAGTTTAATTTTGCTTTGTTAGTAGTCTTAACTGCTGTTCTGAACATTTTTATTTTTATATAGTCAGACAGGAATTAAGTTTCTACCTAGTAGGACTACACAAATGTTCACTACACTTTTAGCTTTTCATAATAGTTGTTTTATGTGTGTCACTGAAGCTTTTAATCTATTGAGAACTTAAGATACGAACATGTAAAACTTGCTTGACTTTACTTCCCCCTCGGCTGGTATGCATCAGCTGGAATTTTGTGAAGACCAGGCTTAGTTTCTAGACCTTCTTCTGTGTTCCCACATATCTACATATTCTGATGTCAATACCCACCATTTAAATTGGACAGTCCATTTTAGTATTTGTGGTTTTTTTTTTTTTTTTTGAGACAGAGTCTCACTTTATTGCCCAGGCTAGAGTGAGTGCCGCGGCGTCAGCCTAGCTCACAGCAACCTCAAACTCCTGGGCTCAAGCCATCCTCCTGCCTCAGCCTCCCGAGTAGGTGGGACTACAGGCATGCACCACCATGCCCGGCTAATTTTTTCTATATATATTAGTTGGCCAATTAATTTCTTTCTATTTATAATAGAGATGGGGCCTCGCTCTTGCTCAGGCTGGTTTCGAACTCCTGACCTCGAGCAATCCGCCTGCCTCGGCCTCCCAGAGTGCTAGGATGACAGGCGTGAGCCACTGCGCCCGGCCCCATTTTAGTATTTGATAGAGCAACTGGTCCTCACTCTGTTCCTTTCCTTGCTCTAAAATGCCTTAGTTACACTCATTAATTATTATATTGTATTATTAATTAACAATTAATATTTATAATTATTAATAAATGAGTTACACTCATTAATTATTCTTCCAGATAAACCTTAGAATTATTTTGTCAATTTTATAGGTGATCGCAACTGTATCTTGACTGAAAAACTGTATGAATCTGGAGAGAATGACACCTCTACAACATGAAGTCTTTCTATCTCTACTACGTATCACTCCAGCTACTCAAATGCTCCTTTTAGTGACTCCCTGTGGTCTTGTCATTGCCACACACCTCTTGATAGGTTTGTTCCCAGGTATTTTACTATTTTTTTCATTGTTCTTGCGAATATGAATAAAAAGACAGTCTAAAAATTGATTATTGCTGGTATACAGGAAGCTACCGACTTTTATACATATTATAAGCGGCCCCCTCATTGTAGTCTTTTATTTGTTCCATTGGGTTTTTTAGTTGATTGTCAAGAATATCATCATTTCCAGAAGAGGAAAAGAATATGTGACAAAGACTGCATGGCCTGCAAAGCCTAAAATATGTAAATCTGGCCCTTTATAGAAAAAGTTTGCTGACACCTGACCTCCACCCCAAGCTTCCCTGGTTTTCCCTCTATATCTCCAATTCTACTTTGTTACGGTGCCATTTCTTTCTTTTTTTTTTTGAGACACGGTCTCACTCTGTTGCCTGGGCTAGAGTGAGTGCCGTGGCGTCAGCCTAGCTCACAGCAACCTCAAACTCCTGGGCTCAAGCGATCCTCCTGCCTCAGCCTCCCGAGTAGCTGGGACTACAGGCATGCGCCACCGTGCCCGGCTAATTTTTTTTTTTTTTTCTTGTATGTTTTTAGTTGGCCAATTAATTTCTTTCTATTTTGAGTAGAGAAGGGGTCTCACTCTTGCTCGGGCTGGTCTTGAACTCCTGAGCTCAAACGATCCTCCCGCCTCGGCCTCCCAGAGTGCTGGGATTACAGGCGTGAGCCACCACCACGCCCGGCCTCACGGTGCCATTTCTGATGTTGGTTCTCCGCCACTGTCTTTAGTGAAGGTTTCAATTTTCCAATCACATTTTTAGGTACCCTGGCAATCTTCAGTATGTGTCATCTTCCTTTCCACCACACGGTGGCCTTTTCATCTCAGTTTCTCCTCTTTACGGCTGCTTCTCCAGGCTCATAAAGAACATTTATTTTACTAAAGTCCTAAAATGTGCTTCTGCTGGGTCTTCCCCTGCCTGCCCTTCGGCACTTCCGCCTAAGGCCCCCGAGGTTCTCCCTGTGCCCGCCCTAGGTGTGCAGACTGGCACTCGGCAGACCCTGGCCAGACTCGGGGCTCACAGATTGTCACTGGTTCCCTCGCTGACCACCTAGACGACCGCTGACCACTGATCTGTGCCTCGGACGTGCTGCTCGCGGGCGTGTTCAAGCCTGTTGCCAACCCCCGGCTTCTGCCTGACATCCGCACTGCGGGACCCAGTAAGTACGCCGCTGTGTGTGGCCCGCACGCCCCATTAGGTAAGCACAGTTTTTACTATTTTTAAAGGATTGTAAAAATAATAAACAAACAAAAAAACTAAGAATAATATATATCAGAAACGCTTTGTGGCCCACAAAGCCCAAAATGTCTCTTATATAGTCTTTTACAGAAACAGCTGCTGCTTTATAGTGTCTTTATTTAATTTTATTTTTATTTATTTATTTATTTTTGAGACAGTCTCGCTTTGTTGCCCAGGCTAGAGTGAGTGCCATGGCGTCAGCCTCGCTCACAGCAACCTCAAACTCCTGGGCTCAAGCAATCCTACTGCCTCAGCCTCCCAAGCAGCTGGGACTATAGACATGCACCACCATGCCCAGCTGATTTTCTCTATATATATTAGTTGGCCAATTAATTTCTTTCTATTTATAGTAGAGACGGGGGTCTTGCTCAGACTGGCTTCGAACTCCTGACCTCGAGCAATCCGCCCACCTCGGCCTCCCAGAGTACTAGGATTACAGGCGTGAGCCACCACGCCTGGCCTCATTTTGTTTTTTGTTCAAAGGATTCTGTTGCAAAAAAAAAAAAAAAAAATGTAAAATCACTAAGTAGAGGTTTATAAGCAATAGACTAATAGGATGATCTACTTATACATTAAGTCAAAAAACATAATCATTAATATTACCTGTAATCATGTACTGTTTTCCTTGCATTCTCTAGTTGTTCGTTTGTTAGCAGAATATTCCTAGGGTCAGTTACGGTGAAGAAATGATTGGCTCGTCCGACAAAGGTGCTTTGATCCCAGCGAGGCTCTCTGATGTCGATGTTCGGTGGCAATTCTCCCGACATCGTCCTGACTGCAGAGTCAAACATACGGGTCCGTGTAAGGCTTAGTCACTACATAGCTTGTAACTTTATTAGTCAAGCGAAACCTTCAAGTAAAAATGTATGTACTCTCTTCCTATTTATAAAGATAATGTTCCAGCCTGAGGCTGAGGCAGGTGGATTGTTTTGAGTTCCGGAGTTTGAGACCAGCCTGAGCAAGAGCGAGGTCTCATCTCTACTATAAATAGAAAGAAATTAGCCAAGCAACTAAAAATAGAAAAAAATCAGCCGGGCGCAGTGGCCCATGCCTGTAGTCCCAGCTACTCGGGAGGCTGAGGCAGGAGGATCACCTGAGCCCAGGAGTTTGAGGTTGCTGTGAGTGAGGCTGACGCCACGGCACTCACTCTAGCCTGGGCAACAAAGCGAGACTCTGTCTCAAAAAAAAAAAAAAAGAGTCAACTCACAGATTATATAGTACATACCAAAGTCCATGAAAATATTTAACAAATTAACAGCGGTTAATGAAAAACTTAGTAACTTGGAACTTTGTGTAATTTAAGTGCCAGCTTGATACATAGTCTAACAATGATTTGCCACTTTCTGGGCAACAGTCAACAGCTTTTTTCCCCTTTTTTTAGAAAATGGACTCACTGCTACTGATTTCCTATCTTGAACCGGAAGGAAATGTCAGTCCCACTCGAGATTCTATCCAACTGAATGCATCTCGCCGCTGCCGCAAAGGAGCCCGCGATGCCTGACCCCACCCTAAGGCACCGGGGAACAACGCAGTTGGGGGGAGGTGGGTCTGCTCTGATGGCCGCTGCTTGTCCCCTTGGCTTTATTTGCAGGAAATGAGGAAGGGGAAAACGGATGTTTCCTACCAGTTGGGGCCTTTCTACACCCATCCCCATGGAATTTCATAAAAGTTTTACGGAAAATTAAGAACTTTCTAAACCTTTTCCTGATCCTGAATTATAACCACCCCTTGCTGTACAAGTTCCCTCTCTGACAAATGCCACCACAAGATACAGACCCTTTCCTGAACACCCTTGTGGCCTGCCGCCTGCACACTTGACCTAGCCCGCCATACATCCTTCCGGAAATTTACGTCAGACCTGAGATGGGAACTGATAGATCCTCCTGTCCAAACACCATCATTTCTGCAGCCCTGAGAGGGGAAAGGCCCTTCTTAAGGTCCCAGAACTTCTTGGCAGACACCCTCCTCATCCTCCCCAGCAGTTCCTTCTCGTCTTTTACGCCACGTCCGAGGCCAGGACTGTAAGAGCTGCAAAGGCCCCTGCTCACTGGGCATCCTCTTGCACCTGTTACAATGCCTGGAACACGGAAGCAGCTCAGGAAACTGGAGAGGAACAAAGAAGTGAAAATCCAGAGGCACCCAGGTCAAAGGCAGGAGAGGGACTGGGACGGTGAGAGAAGCATAAAGAAAACACCATGGGAGCTCAGAGAAGAGCTGCCCATGCAGTAGTTAAGTACCCCAGCCCTGAAATCAAGCAGAGCTAGAATTTTTCTGCAAGCACTCAACAAAGATTCGGTGAGGGCCTACCTGGTACAGGCAACTGCTAGGTGCAGGAGACAGACAGGTTGAGCAAGACGAACACAGACCCCGTTCACATGGAGAGAATAAAACAAACAGTTCCCATTAGTGGCAAAGGCTATCGAAGGAAAAAAAGCACAGGGGGTTCTGTAAGCAAAGGTGGGTGCTATTTCAGACGGCATGGCCAGGAGGAAAGCATCTCTGAGGAGGCAGAAATTCAGACGGAGACTCAGAGAGCCTTGCACTGCGGACAGCCAGCTGTGTGTGACCTTGGGCGGGTTGTCCAACCTCTCTGGACCCCAGTCATCTCATCTGGATTATGGACACAACGCCAAGTACCTCGCAGGGCCGGAAGAATGTGGAAGTAAATGGACCCCAATTACGCGGCACACATTTAGTGGGCATTGTGATTACCGTCCTTCTGGGAAGGTTAGAGACCTGTGACTCGGGAGAGAGCAGGAGAAAAACTTGCAAATACCAGGCCTGCTGGGGACCACGACTGTTCCAAAAACGCGCCGTGCGCACTCGCACATCTCTCCCCCGCTGGAGGCGAGTCCCGGGGCAGGCACCAGGCGGTGTCTTTTCTGAAGCCCACCCCGCTCTGCACCAGGGGGGCGAGCCCAGAGCTAGGAGCCGCCCGCCGCGCCGGGCCGCGCGGTCCCCTGTCCCCGCGGTCCCCTGTCCCCGCGGTCCCCTGTCCCCGCGGCAGCCATCTTGGGTGTCTCCCGGGCCAGTTTCGTCGCGCTGCCGCGGGGACGGCGCGGAGGGGGAGCCCCCCGGGGGCGAGACCACCCCCACGGGGGCGGCGGGGCCTGGCAATGCCGGGCGGGGGAGCTGCCGGGGAGCGGGGGTGGCGGGGGTCCCCCGGCGCAGGGACCCCGGCCCGAGGCCCGCGAGGGGGTTTCTGAGCGCGGAGCCCGGGGGCCCCGGAGGCCGGGCCTCGTGCGCGCCTCCCCGCCGGCCCCGCGCGCCTCCCCGCCGGCCCCGCGCGCCTCCCCGCCACCCCGTGCCCGCGACTCACCGCTCCCCGCCCGCCCCGCCGCCCCGTGCCCGCGACTCACCGCTCCCCGCCCGCCCCGCGCGCCTCCCTGCCGGCCCCGCGCGCCTCCCCGCCACCCCGTGCCCGCGACTCACCGCTCCCCGCCGCCCCGCCCGGCCCCGCGCGCCTTCCCGCCGCCCCGTGCCCGCGACTCACCGCTCCCCGCCGCCCTGTGCGCTTCCCCGCCGGCCCCGTGCGCCTCCCCGCCACCCCGTGCCCGCAACTCACCGCTCCCCGCCTCCGCGCCGCCCCCGGAAGCGCCTCTCCCGCCGCGCCGGCCCCGCAGCGCGTCCTCGCGCAGGCTGGCGGCGCGCGCCCGGCCCGAGCCGGTGGCGCCTGGCTGGCCGCACCCCGCGCCCCGCCGGCCCCGCCGCGCCCCGGCCTCTGGCTGCCCGCCCGCGCCCCGGCCCCGCGCCCGAGTCCGTGTGCGCCCTGCGCGGGCCGACGCGGCTGGGCACCGCGCGGGGCCGTGTCCGACCCGCTCTGCTCTCCGAGGGCCTGCGGCGTTCCAGCCAGTGTTTCCCAAAGTGTGGGAGGTTGGCACCCCGGGTGCCACAAGGGATTTTAGGTGGTGCCAGTGCCAGGCATGATTTATGTCTTCCAACTTCGGGGGAACGGGCTGCCGGAGAGGCGAGGGGCAGGTAGAACAAAGGCCCCTGAGCGAGGCTTAACCAGGAGAGAGGGGGACCGCCTCGTGGGCCAGGTTGGTAACAGTGGAAGGAGTGAGACGCATTAGATCCTGCGCATATTTCTAAGGCAAATGGAACCTAATAAATGGTGAATCAAATTACATCACATTCATGGACAGAAAGGTTCCATTCTGTTAAAGATGTAAACTCTCCCCCCCCCAAATAACTTAGGTAACACGATTCTAAGCAAAATTCTAGTGGGTGTGACTGTGTGTACCTGTCACTTGACACTTCTACTAAAATGCACGGTGATAAAATAAAGAGCCAGAAAAGCCAAAAGAAGTTTGAAGAAAAGAGCAATGATGAAGTGACTTGTCCTACAGATGCACAACTGGGTTACGAAGCCAGGATAGGTAAGAAAGGTGGTGTGTTTGTGCCAGGATGGACAAAGAGCTTCCTGCAACCAGAGAGGCCAGACCTGGCGCCCTGCACGTGCGGAAACCTGCCCGGAAACCACGCTGGGACGGATGCCTCCCTAACTTGAGCAACACACAAAACTCAACTCCAAGGCCTGGCGCGGTGGCTCGGGCCTGTAGTCCTAGCTCTCTGGGAGGCCGAGGCAGGGGGATTGCTCGAGGTCAGGAGTTCGAAACCAGCCTGAGCAAGAGCGAGACCTTGTCTCTACTATAAATAGAAACAAATTAATTGGCCAACTAATATATATATATATATATATAAAAATTAGCCAGGCATGGTGGCGCATACCTGTAGTCTCAGCTACTCGGGAGGCTGAGGAAGGAGGATCGCTTGAGCCTGGGAGTTTGAGGTTGCTGCGAGCTAGGCTGACGCCACGGCACTCACTCTGCTATAGCCAGGGCAACAAAGCGAGACTCTGTCTCAAAACAAAAACAAAAACAAAACAACTCACCTCCAGGTGTATTAATGGTCTAAATATGCAAAACAAAACTTCCCAAATCTGAGCATATTTCACAGAAGTTCAGGTGGCATCGCTCACCCTCAGAATTCCCTACGGAGGTTTCCCAGCTTCTGCTCTTGACCACACACCGTGGCGAGCACTGGGCTCAACAGGACTAAAAAAAAAAAACCAAAAAACAAAAAGTGTTTCTGTCATCAAAGAGCTTATGGTCAAGGAGCAGACGTGTTCCTTGGAACATGGAATAGACATGTAAATAAGTATTTGAAATAAATGATAATTCAATATAAAACTTGCAATGGTAGAATGTAGAAGATGGTGCAACAGTGGTCCCCAACCTTTCTGGCAAACCTGGTACTGTTTTCACGGAGGACAATTTTTTTTCCACGCAGAGGGGTGGGGAGGTGGAGCTCAGGCTGTGATGTGCAGCCGGGTTCCTAAACAGGCCGTGGACAGGTCCCTGGTTGGTCGGGGACGGCAGCTGTGTTACCAAGAGCTAAGATAGCACCGGACAGGGATTGCCTAGGTTATACCTGCAGAATGGCCACGCGAGGGAGGTTCTTAGTAGATACAAATGTATCAGGTGTCAGTTGTCATAATAATGCTACATCACAACCACAAAACCTTGGGAGTAGGCAACAGTCAACGTATATTTCTGTTCCCCCAGTCTGTGGGTTGGCTGGGTACTTGTGCTGGCCCGTGCAGAGCTTACTCGTGTGTCTGTGGTCAGCTGTGGGCTGTTGGCAGCTTTGCTGATCCTTGGCAGGGCTCTCGCACCCACGTGTCTGGGGCCTCAGCTGGGACAGCCGGGCCCGGGTGGCTCTGCTCCAAGTGCACCATTCCGCCAGCGGCCGCCCGGGCCTGTGCACGTGGTGTAGGCAGCACAGCGAGAGTAGACGTGCCCAAGGCCTCTTGAGGCCCATGGCTTGGAGCGGGCACACCTGAACTTCTCAGGAGTCCTAATGGTCAAAGTCAGCCACGAGGCCAGCCCCTATTCGAGGAGAAACAGACTTCATCCCTTGATGGGAGGAGGTGCCGAGCACATTGCAAAGAGGGGTAAATATACGGACGGCTGGAGAATTGGGGATTTTCCTCCAAAAATCCTGTTATGTGTAGTTTTTGCCTTTCCAGCATCCCGGTTTCTTCTGGGGAATCCCATCCCTCACTACATTTGAACTTGTCAGACTGTCGATCATGGGACTTTACCTTCTCCTGCCTGCCACAGCCCCGGCTAAAGGACCCGAGCTGGGCCAACCGGGTCTCGCCCTGAATTTATACGTCAACAACGGGGAAGAGAAGCAGCTTCTCTGCCAGACCTGCCCTCTTGCCGGCGTGCCAAAGTGAAACTGAGCTGAAAGATGTCAGTGAGATAAAGTCCAGATGACATCATTTCCTGTCTGAGCTCAGCCAATCCTCAAGCTACATCCACATGCTGGGTTCCCAGCTATGGAAGCCAATAAATCCTAATGTTTCTTCCTTTCTCTTTCCCTCCCTCCCTCTTTTTTTCTTCTCTTCCTCTCTCTTTCATTTCATTTTTCTTTCTTTCTTTCTTTCTTTCTTTCTTTCTTTCTTCTTTCCTTTCTTTTCTTTCTTTCTTTCTTTTCCTTTCCTCTTTCTTTCTTTCTTTCTTTCCTTTCCTTTCTCTCTTTCCTTTCCTCTTTCTTTTTCTTTCCTTTCCTCTTTCTTTCTTTCTTTCTTTCTTTCTTTCTTTCTTTCTTTCTTTCTTTCTTCTTTCTTTCTTTCCTTTTCTTTCTTTCTCTTTCTTTCTTCCTTCCTTCCTTCCTTTCCTTTCTTTTCTTTCTTGCCTTCCTGCCTTCCTTTCTCTTTTGTCTTATTTTCCTTTCTTTTCTTTCCTTTTTTTCCCTTTTCTTTTAAGCTCTTTTGAGTTGGATTTCTACCCTTGACTGACTGGGAGGGGGGAGATTCACAGAGGTGGTGACATTTGAGCTGAGGGGCAACTGAATGTGAAAAAGCAGAAAACAAAAGGTAGACAAAGGAAGAAGAAATGAGACAAGGAATTAAACATAGAAAGCAGGTGTCTCTATGAGTTACCACCATTGTTTTCAATAAATGTGAACTCAAGTACGATTTTAAGGCTCAACCCCCACCGGCTGACTAAATGGACGCCCTCTCGGCCAAAGGGATATCTTAAAACTAAATTGCCTGCCAAGAGGAGGGAGGTCAGACAGGCCTCATCATGCCCCCCTCCCTTCTTGGGGACTTCCTTTGTAACCCATTAACAGGCCTAAGGGCATGCCAGACAAATCTGCAGGTCCTCAATTTACACAACAAATCTATGTCCAGTGGCTTGTCTTCTTATGTTAAAACACTCCAAGCCTTTAGACAAAGCTTCATGTCTTTAACCAATTACAAGCCAAAGAATCTTTAAACCCACCTATAAGGTGTAAGCCTACCCCCCTTTGAGATTTGGGCCAAACCAATGTATGCTTCCCACATATTGATTGATGGCTTTACTTGTAACCCAGAGTTTGGCTTTTTTCCATTGATGTAAAGATCTTTCAGAAACAGGTTCCACAAAGCTGCATCGGTATTTTCGTTTGACGGATTGCTTGGGAATTCTTGCCAGGCTTCCATCAGCAAGCGTTGCAAAACCCTTACATTCTAATATGGACTTTGACCCATTCGGGGCACAGCAAAAACAAAACACTGCTTAAGTCAGCAGAGATGAAGGGACATTTCTGAGCATAACGAAAGTTCAGTGAGCTGAGGAAAGATCTTGCTGAATGTATTACAAGATGAAGGTTTTGTCAGAGTGGAACGGGAAATGCAGTAAGAACCATTGTTTCCCTTTAAATTAACTGTTTCATGAAAACTTTAAATTCTAAGTGATATTAGCCATATTATTTTTGATTAAAAAAGAAATAAATAATCATATGAATTTGAAAAGTTCAGAAAAGTACATGTACACACTCAAGGCTATTCTATAGAAACCTCCTATTAGATATTTAGTATATTTTTGTCAATGGAAAAGAAGCCAAACTCTGTAGAATAATTTAAAGAGGTTTATTCTGAGCCAAATTTGAGGACCATGACTCAGAGCCAGGCCCAAGAAGCCTTGAGCAAGTGGACTCACTGTGGTTGGGTTGTAGTTTGGTTTTATACAATTCAGGGAGACAGGGAACTGAGAACCAAATCAAAGACTCAATACCTTTCACAATAGAAACAAAGAAAATAAAATACCTAGGAATGTATTAAACTAAGGAGGTAAAAGGCCTCTATAGGGAGAACTATGAGTCACTGAAGAAGGAAATAGCAGAGGACATAAACAGATAGAAAAACATACCATGCTCATGGACTGGCAGAACCAACATTGTTAAAATGTCTATAGTACCCAAAGTGATCTACAGATTCAATGCAATTCCTATTAAAATACCAACATTATTTTTTGCAGACCTAGACAAAATAATTCTATGCTTCATATGGAACCACAGAAAAGACCCTGTATAACCAAAGCAACCTCAATCAAAAAGAACATATCAGGAGGAATCGTGTTACCAGACTTCTGAAAAAGGGGTACAAGGTGAGAACTCTGGGAAAGGCCTAGCTAAAAATAGTAATAATTGGCCACTGTCTCCCTGTTTACTTCTCTATCATTGCCACTCTGGAGCCACAGAGCTGGTGGTCATAAGGATTCTTAGCTTTCTCCATAGACAACATCGCCTTTTTGAAGCCTAGGAGTAGTTTCTGAGTATCTTCCCGGCCCCGCATTCCACCCAGCCCAGCGGCAGCCCACCCCGAGGAACTGACTCACCCGGTCTTGTGACCCCACCCGAGAACATGGCCAGCAAAGGTCCATTCCTACCCTCTACGGTTCTGCCCCAAACACGGCCAAGTAGCAGATTCACCTGCCTGCGCCGAACGGTCTTTACAAATCCTGTCTCCCAAATTCTCTGGGAGGCAGATTTGAGAAATTCCTCTGCATCTCCCTCTGTCTCTACGGTAAACCCTGCTGTTTCCGTGTTTTGGCTTCCTCCTGGGCAGTGGGCAAATGTCCCTGGTTGGTCAGTCTTAATTACTCTAAACCAATAATTGCTGGTTTATCAATAGTTTCTTTACTTATCAATGGTTGTTTTCGTGTGGGCATGTAAAAGCCTGTTCTGGCCGATGAGATGTGAGTGGTAATCTGCTGGGGGTTTCTAGGAAAAGTGTCCTTGCTCTAAAAAGAGATTTTCAAAGAGCACCTTTTTTTTTTTTTTTTTTTTTTGAGACAGAGCCTCGCTTTGTTGCCCAGGCTAGAGTGAGTGCCATGGCGTCAGCCTAGCTCACAGCAACCTCAAACTCCTGGGCTCAAGCAATCCTCCTGCCTCAGCCTCCCGAGTAGCTGGGACTACAGGCATGCGCCACCATGCCCGGCTAATTTTTTTCTATATATATTAGTTGGCCAATTAATGTCTTTCTATTTATAGTAGAGACGGGGTCTCGCTCTTGCTCAGGCTGGTCTCAAACTCCTGACCTCGAGCAATCCGCCCGCCTCGGCCTCCCAGAGTGCTAGGATCACAGCTTTTTTTTTTTT
>VSMD01107402.1:0-54568 GCA_008750895.1 Mirza zaza
CACAATGTAGCAGTTACATTGTGAAAATATGACTACAGTGTTACATTGTGAGCTGCCTGCTAAAAATGTACAAAATTTCTTATTGTAGGTTAAAGTTAAAAGAGTTAAAACAGAATGCCACTAGTTTGCTGAGATTTGGTCTACTTATACAGACTAGTGATTTCTCAGTTTATTGGGAGAGCTAATGTCATGGAAATGGATAATAATACCCAAGTAGAGTCTATTGATGAAAAGAGAAAAGAGCTCGAGAAAGATTCACAGGGAACACCGTCATCTAGATGATGATCAGGGGTACCCAAAGAAGGTCAGGGATACCTGAAGAAGAAGGGCCCAGAGAAGGAGAAACACAAGCAGTAGTGTGGGTTCTTTGAGTCTCAGGGAAGGGGTTATTTTAATAAGGGGATAGTCAATAGAAGATTTTTACTAGTTCAGAGTAATTGTGACTTTATACCAAGATATCAGTGTTTATAGCATACATAATTTTAAACAATTACAAATGATTACATCATTTTGGAATGTATTGATTCAAAATATAACAGAATTTAAATTGTTTTTAAGAAGCGAGAAATAACTAAACCCTTACTTGCGAGATTAATTACTTAAAATAAGGGGGATTAATGTTAATGGCATTCATCTGATGCCTCTTCATACATTACAAAGATGATCTATAAAGGTTATTACTGATAAATTCCTGGCTATTCACCTCACATGCCCGTGTGAAATCAATGAACAGGTTGCCAATTTTTCTGCTGGATTTAGGGACAGGCACAGTCAGTGTTGGTGTAGGGCAGAAGCTTCTTAATGAGTGAGGGGAATGTGAGGAACCACAGCTGGTTTTGCAGGGTTTGTCTGAAGGGGAGAGAAATGCTGGGGCCGTCATTGGCAGAGATGTCAGGGGAAAGGAAGAACTCTTTTTAAGAGGAGAGAGATTTGAGCAAGGTTAAGTGAAATGCTGCTTCTGTGGGAGGGGCAAGCGAGAGGGAGAGGCTGAGCTGTGCTGTGAGAAGGGATAGCCCCGTGGGAGGCTTTGAGGGTGCGTGGTGTGGATGTATTAATAACATGGATGGGGGAACACACTTCCAGTAAACTCACAGATAAAGAGGAAAGTGTTATTAAAATCCCCTTTCACCAGGATAGAGCCTTCGTCTCCTGGGGAGAGGGAAAATTAGCTTGAGGGGAAAAAGGTGACTGGGCTGGTCGGTTGCCAGGACACTTGGGTCCTGTTTCTGATGGAACCAGGGGGGTCTGGATAACCCAGTTAGCTGCTCTGAGCTCCCCTCGACTTCCTGGGCAATAAAGAGGAGGGTGGTAACATCCGTGCTCTCACCTTCGTGGGGTAGTTTTATGCAAGGTGTGATAGGTAACAGAGCTTTAAAATTGTAAACCTTACCATACATACTAGTGTTTATATTTGAATCCTAATGGCTGAGGAAGAGTCTATTTCAGACTTGCTTTGGGCTTTGTGGTGGGACACACCCACCGGCATTTCCGGGGGTAAAAAGGAGTTAGGTCATCTGAGTCGGGAGTCCTTGACAGAACAGGGAGCACAGAACCGGGACAAGTTCTATACAGCGTTGAAGTTTTAGCAAATGCTTCTTGCTGGAAAGCTGAGGGAAAGGGGTAAGAGAAAAGTAAGTACCAAAAAAAAAAAAAAAAAAAAAAAGAAAGTAGACGCGAAAATAGGGAAGCACATGATACTAAGAACAAAAGAGGAATATTTGGAAATTGAGAAAAATTAAGTTTAGGAGGTAGGTGGGCCTACATAAAAATAAATAGAAGCAAATCTTTTTACTTTATTGCTGTAGTGCTTGCCAGAAACTGAATATAACCTCTCTAATTGTACCAGTTGTACACTTAGTCCACATCGCCTGCGAAGAGAGAGCATATGAGCCTCGTGTAGTTCCCGATAGTGGACAATGAAGGCCATTTCAGCTGGTCGCGTATTAACCAGCTTCACAATCAGAAAGCTCAGTTGGTGACATAACATGTTACCCGACACAGGGTGTACTGGCTTTGTCTTTGCACAAGTATCTTCTTCCAACTTGGAGTTAGGGAAATATGTATCTACAGAGATGTTCTCAAAGATTAGTGTGTTTCTCATTTGTGCCTTCTCATTAACCCTCTAAAATATTTTTTAATGAGAAAAACATATTTGAATATACAAACCTAAAAACACAAAAATTCTCAGATTGTTTTTATTCTAACAATATGCTCGTTATAGTTTCTCAGAATTATCAAAAATTTAATAAGTGCTTTATCTTTTAATTAAAATCCGTTTGTTCTTTTAGGTTTCAAAGAGGACGAACATCCACAGACAATACATTTTACTAGACCCTATGATGTAATACAGAGGAATTAGTGCCTGTATTCAAGCATTTTACTACAAACAATAAAATTCAATGACTGCCCTTACATATACATACTTTGGGACATGTACAAGTATTTTTGTAGGTAAATCTGTACTGTGAACTTTCTAGGTCAAAAACTACAGACATTTAAAATATTTTAGAGATACTATGACATACCTTTCTAAAATGACTACCAATTTACCTTTTCAAAACCAGCAATGCTTAAGAATATGTAGTTTCCCATAGCTCATCTTTTAAAATTTTACCAATCTGATGGGAAAGGGGGCATGATATATTTTTTCTTTTCTTTTTCAAGTTTATGATTACCAGCGATGTTCAGCCTCATTGTCACTTGTAGCTGCTGTGTCTGTTGCTTGTACTTTAACTGTGTTTAGGGGTTTTGTTTTTTGATTATTAAGTTCTTCTGCATGCTGAAATTATAGACATTTTCTCCTGTATGCTTTCCTCTGTTAAGTATTTGCATTTAAATTTTTGTCTTTAACTGTCTGAAGTTTATTTTTGCAAATGAAATGAGGTGGGGAAATGTTGCAGGGTTAATTTTTCTTTGTTGAACAAAGCACACGTGTGTGCATGTGGGGTTGTTTCATGACACTTAACCGTACAAACACCTGTGTCAACTGCGGCTCTGGTGTTCGCTGTGGAACTTTTCAGTGTCAGAACTTTTATTTTAGAGAGTTCTGTTTAGCTTGGGAACAAAGACTAGAGTCAGATTTTAAGAGTAGGGAAAGATGGAATTGTTTGCTAAGCTTTATTTTAATTACTTAGATGATGGTAATGATGATAATGATGCTAACAACTGCAGCTATGACAATAATAGTAACAGCAATTAAGTAGTGCACGCTATATAAATGGGCCGAGCCATGTACTAAGTGCTGTAGATGTTCTAATGTTTTTGAGTTTTGTCATGCCCAAAGATTATTTTACCATTAGTTGAACTGTGGGTTATTTAACCCACAATAATTATGGACTATAACATTTAAGGTATTGAAATCTGTTATGTTTTAAGTGGTGTAGCCCACATAATTCATGTATTTTCAATGCAAATGATAAATATGTACTCTCTTATTATTTAATTTGAAATAATGCAGTGTAATTTGAAGGTAAAGTCACAAGTCATTTATAAAGCAAGAGGTATAAAAAAGGCATGTGTTTGTATATCACGCTGTGTTTTGATTTTTGGTTGTAATCACAATAACTATTGATTAGTTAGGCATCATGATGTAACTTTCCCATGTAATTAAAGGAAATGGTATAGACTGCTAACGTATTTAAATTTTTATTAGAAAGTACAAAATATTAATTTTTATTAGGAAAAATAATTTGCGTATTTCTTGTGTAGGAATAAATACTATATGATACAATTTTATAAGTGATTTTTAAATGACCTTACTTAATCTTGTATAATGTAGTTCCCACTTATTCAAGGACGATCTGTTCCAAGACCCCCGGTGGATGCCTGAAAACTTGGATAGCACTGAACCTTACGAATACTATGTTTTTTTCCTTTACATACATACCCATGATAAAGTTTAATTTATAAATTAGTTATGGTAAGAGATTAACAACAACTAATAAAAAAATAGAACAATTATAATAATATGCCAGCATCATTATGCTTGCACTTTGTGGTCGTTGTTAAGTAAAATAAGGGTGACTTGAAAACAAGCTCCATGGTACTGTGACAGTTGATTTGATAACCAAGACACCTACTAAGTAACTAATTGGTGGGAAGTGTCTGCAGTGTGGACATCCTGGTCAAAGAGGGGATTCATGTTCTGCGTGGGAAGGAGAGGGACAGTGCAAGATTTCATCACATTACTAGGAACAGCATGCAATTTAAAAGTTATGAAATGTTTTTTTCTGGAATTTTCCATTTGATATATTTACAGAGTGAATGACCATTGGTAACCGAAACTGTGGAAGGTGAAACTGCAGATAAGAGAGGACGGCTGTACTGTCTTTCTTGTATAAATCACATCTGCAATACATTGATTACACTTCTAGTTTCAGTTTTTTCCTTGTTTGTGAAGCAGTTAGAGTGAAGAATCTGCCTAGATTCTTTACACTTTCTCTTAAAATTTATAGTTGTTTCCTCCATGCCTAATTCAATGGCATTTTTTTTTTTTTTTGCAGTAAAAGCGGGTTGGGCCTAGATCATCTTATCCCACCAAATAGAAAGGATGCTGTGAAAGACTTCTAGGGTTATGCCAAAAGGACTCAGCTGCCCTGCTTAAGGGGTTTCCACTGGCCAAAGATGGGGTGCCTACTTTAATAAAGATAAGAAATGTAATGTATTTAAACTCATTAAATATGCTTAGATTCACAAGTCCAAAATGATATATTTAAAAAATCTAATTGGTAATTTTATTTTTAGTTGACAAAATTATATATGTTTATTGTCTACAACATGTCATTTTGAAATTTGTATACATTATGGAATGGCTTAAATGGCATTTATAAGTGATTCATTTCCATTGAGCCTTTCTGAAGACTTTCAACCTAGTTTTTATAGAAAAAATGAAATTTTTTTTTCATGTTTATATTTTATTAGTTCACACAATTTGCTGCAAATGTTTATAATTACAATAATACAGCTGTCATAACAAATTTGGGAATATACCATAATGAATCTGGGTAAGCATATAATTCAATTGTTAGGAGCAAAAGTTTGTAGGGATATTAGAGATTATTATTATATTAGCCACAAGCATTTAATATTTCAGTGGTTTCACTTTTTGAAATGAAGAATATTATTTCATCTAGTGAGTCTTTTGAGTGAAGACTGGTTAATACAGCTTCTATAATTCATTTAGATGTTATATAAATCATGGCATTCTATTAGAACTATTTCATAACAGTAACAACTTTAGATGTCATATTTAGGACAAAATCTACTCTGTGAAGCAGCTCTTCATGTGACACAGGATCTTCTGTGAGGAAACCTCAAGTTTGCTGTTTCTCTTGTCGCTTATTTTACGAACCAAGCAAGAGTCCTGGTATTGGCTCCTTAATTTTTGCAGAAGAATGCATAACTTACCAGCTGCCCAACTGATTCCTAAATATGGGTCCCACATAGCAATCCAGAATACTGGGACTCCAGGTCCTTCAGTGAGCTATCTACTTCCCATGAAGAGCTTTACCGAAAGGCATGATGTCTATAAAAGTATCAGAATGCTCCAAATCTAGAAGTTTCCCTTAAGTATTTGGTGTCCCTTCCCTGTGTTCTTGAATTCAACATAGAATACAGTGGACTATAAATTGGTCTTTCAGCTAATCACTGCTTAAAACTTCAGTACGTATTCCTCTTGTCTAGGATTCTGTTCCCCCTTATTATATGGTGGGAGGTTGGTATACATTTTTTTTACTTATCTGTTTGTTCAGTCTCTGTATCATCACCACATAATGCTGTAGAAACACATTAGACTTTGCTAAAAGGGATAGAGTAATTGATTAAAGAAAACTTTATAAGGCGAGAGGGAAAATGCAGTCATATGGTGGTCACACCTTATCCTGCAGTCTATAAGTAAAAGCTTTAGGATGTTACATTCTGTCTAGGAGGTTCATTATAGGCCCAGTCAGCTTCTAACCTCAGTTCCTTGTTCTCACCATCCTTTCTCTTTATAAAAGTACCTCATTCTTCTTTTCTCTGCTATCTTTCCAACACACTTTTGAGAATGTCTATACAAGACTCTGAGGAATTAATTTGTCCCTGTCTGCAGGAGCACATTTTTCCAAGTCTGAGTTCTCTCTCGAATGATGCCCAGAGACCGGCCTTTGGTAGGATATCCAGAAGTGAACTCCGGCGCTCTATTCTGGGATTGAGGATTGTACTTCAAATTCCATGGGCAGTCAAAGGTGAGTCCAGGAGCTTGAAGCCAGTGTGTATTGTCTTTTTCTGGCCCTTTTTTGTCTTTCCAAGTCTACTGGTAACACAAAAATTCTTATAGTTGATAAGAATGCAATTAATTTCTAAGCCAATTGTCTTTCCACCAGTCTTCTCTGGGGCGGGATGTGTGGAGTCATGACGTATTTCATCCTTGCAGTTACACGTTTTTGATCTGAAATCTGTTGACTTTGCTGTATATTTAGACTCTGGATTTGGTAAAACCAGACCACCAAAATACTACATACCTGGGGTATATTATCTTGGCTTGTTACATGGTTTCACTAGGAAGTTTGCTTTTTAATGCCACCAGCTAGTCATAACCTCATTCTTTTCTCTCTTTTTCTTTTTCTCTCTTCCTTCATCAAAAGCTGGTTTCAAGAAATAACCATGTTTCTTACTCATGTAAGAAACTTTATAGAGTCCTCTACTTTATATAGTATTAAAGTGTACTATGTACTTTTGTATATAGTATAAGGGTCCAACTTCATTTGTTTGCACAGGCACATCTGTGATATCATAGGGACTTAATAACAGTGGATTTTATTACATGAACAACTATATTAAATTCTATTCTTAATTCGGTGTTAAATATAGATGGCTATTAAATACATTATTTATCATCACTAGTTGATAAATTATTTCATTCAGTAAACATTACATATTCTATTGGTACTATATAAGCACAAATAAATGGTTATTACAATTTGAGAAGAGAGTTGGAGAGGAGAAAGTAACTTTTGATTTTTTCAGGTTTTTCAAATATTTCTCTGACTATAAAAGTAATATATGCTTATTGCAGAAATATAAGTATGAAGAAAAGAGCAAATAATGTATAAGTTGTAGCCAAATATCTCCAGTCTATAAATGTTATTGTATATAGTAATATAAAGATGTGGATATGCATTTTTCTTTTTTCCCATCTTAACCATTTTTAAGTATACAGGTCAGTAGTAAGCATATTCACATTGTTGTGAATCAGGTCTCAGAACTCTTTTATCTGGCAAATATGAAACCCTATTCTTAGTAAACAGCTCCCCTTTCCTCTACCTCTAGCCCCTGATAACCACACCATTTTACCTCCAGTTTCTGTGACTTTGGCTACTTTAGATACTTCATATATATGAAATCATACAGTCTTTTTGTGACTAGCTTATTTTACTTAGCCAAATGTCTTAAAGCTCCATCCATTTTATAGCATGTATTAGAATTTTCTTCCTTTTTAAGGCTGAATAATATTCCATTGTATGTATGCACCACATAGTATTTATTCATTCGTCCTTTGATGGACGTTTCGTTTGCTTCCGTTCTTGGCTATTTTGAATGGCGCTGCTATGACCTTGTTTTCACTTCTTTTTGATATTAATGTATACCCAGAAGTGGAATTACTGGATAATATGGCAGTTCTATTTTTAATTTCTTATGGAAACTCTATACTGTTTTCCATAGTGATGCTACCATTTTACAATCCCCTCATCAATGCACAAAGGTTCCAATTTCTCCCCATCCTTGCCAGCAGACGTTTTCCTTTGGATGGTAGCCATCCTGACAGGTCTGATGTGATAACTTATTGTGATTTTGATTTGCATTTTTCTAGTGAT
This sequence comes from Mirza zaza, assembly GCA_008750895.1. NCBI lineage: Eukaryota > Metazoa > Chordata > Mammalia > Primates > Cheirogaleidae > Mirza > Mirza zaza. The sequence goes on from VSMD01107402.1 coordinate 7,854, forward strand.
TAGTAATGTTGAACATTTTTCAATGTTTTTGTCTATTTGTGTGTCTTAGGAGAAATGTCTAACCAAGTTTTTTGCCCATTTTTATAATTGGTTTATTTTACTTTATTTTTGTTGAGTTGTAAGAGTTCTTTATGTATTATAGGTATTAAATACATGATTTGCAAATACTTTATCCCATTCTGTAGATTGTCTTTCACTCACTTCATTGCATCCTTTGATGCAAATGTTTTTAAGTTTGATGCAGTCTTGTTTGTCTATGTTTGCTCTTGTTATCTGTGCTTTGGGTGTCATATCCAAGAAGTCATTGCCAAGTCCAATGTCATAAAGCTTTTTGTCTATGTTTTCTTTGAGGAGTTTTGTAGTTTTAGGTCCTACAATTATGTCTTTAATCCATTTTAAGTTAATTTTTGTATATAGTGTAAGATAAGGGTCCAATTTCATTTGTTTGCACATGGATATCCAGTTTTTCTAACACCTTTTGTTGAAGAGACTGTCATTTTTTTCAGTGAGTGGTCTTGACACTCATGTTGAAGATCACTTGACCATATACAAAAGGGTTTATTTCTGGGCTTTCTATTCTATTCCATTGGTCTATCTGTCTGCCTTATGCCAGTACCACACTGTTTGTGGTACTGGCATGTCTTAGTGATATGCTTTGATGTCAGGAAGTTTGAATCTTTCAACTTTCTTCTTCCTTTTTAAAAATTGTTTTGGCTATTCAAGACCCCTTGAGAGTCTATATCAATTTTGGGATGGATTTTGCTTTTAACAGTGATATTTTACTATGCATTTTGCTGTGCAACTTTTTTCATTAAAATATATTTTAGAGATAATGTCCCATGTCAGTATATCTCTATTAAGAGAAATAGTAATACATTCTTTTGAATAATTACATTTGATTATTTTATATGTGTTTATTATAATTAATCAATCCCATATTTATGTAAAATCAGATTTTTGTCATTCTAGTTATCATGTCAGTGAACATCCTTGCCCTTGAGGAATAGTCTGTAGGGTACATTGCTAGAAATGAAAATAGTAGATCAAAGGGTAAAGACTAGGATGTAAATTCCACAAGGGAAAGGCTTTTGTTGATTGCTATATCCTCAGTGCCCAGAACCTAGTATGTAGTATGGATGATGTAGTTAATAAACTTACTAATATTTATTAATATATTATAAATCAACATATTATAATCATATATTACAGATATAGATTTTTAAATACATTTAATATATGCTTATATAAATATATTCTTAATTCATATATGCTTTTCCAAATTTATAACATATAAGTCTTGAGCTGAGTCTCAAAAAACAATTAAAAGATATTGGCCAGGTAGACTTTGCCAGACACTGCTCATTGTCTGAACTGCCCACAACCACTTGAAGCCATCTTCAAACTAGAGGTGACTATTTGATATAGTTTGGCTAATGAGATTTAAGTACAAATCCACTAGGTAGGGATTATGGGAAACATTTGCTTTCTCAAAAAAAAAAAAAAAAAAAAAGAAAGAAAGAAAAAAAGAAAAAGAGAAAGACAGAATTTTATTGGCCATACCACTAAATATTCTTCTTTCTTCCCACATAGAAAATAGATGTGATATTTGAAATTTCAATGACTGTTTTGAGATAGCAAATTAACAAGCAGGAGGATGAAGGTTTGCACATAAAAGTTTGAAAGATGGAAAGGGCCTTGGTCCTCACCAACATTATTAAGCAATTATATCAACCTTGGGACACCAACTATGAACTTTCCTATTTGTTTAGGCAACCTCTAGTTGCTTTTCTGTTACTTATTGCCAGAGGGAGTCCTGATACACAGACAATTGCAAAATATATTCAAGGTAAGTAGGTCAGTGTGATCAAAGACATGGAGTTGTGAAACAACATGGGGTCTATGTAATCTGCAGGTACAGAAAAGAGTTCCACCTGGCTGGGGCTAAAACTGGAGAGAGAGTCTGAGCCTTGTGTGCCATAAGAAAGAATCTGCATTTTGTTCTGTGGGCAGTTGTGCAGATAATAAAGTGAGCTGGGCATGGGAGAAACATGATCATTTTGGCATGAATGTGGCACACACATTGGAAAAGGCAATATTGGAGGCAGGGAGACAGGGGACTATTTCAATGTTCAGGTGAAAGAAAATGAGGGCCTAAAGTAGGATTACAGCAGTGGAGAGAGGGAGAGAAACATGGATTTGAAGTATACTTGACATTACCTAATTACTACTTTAATTTTGATGGGCATTTTGGAGAGAGAAGTTGTGTTAGTGCATTTTATCACATCTGAGAAGCCATCGATATAAAGGACACCATTATTTAATGCACTACTTAAAAAAGTCTAATTAATGACTAATTAGTTATACATCTAATCGTGATACACTACCAATCACAAAACACATCTTGATTTCAGAGATGCGAAAAGATGTGAATGTTGGATTCAATGAAAACTGCTGATAGCTACTATTTGTGGATACTATATGCCAGGAATTGTGATAAGCACTTTATTTTGATTATTTCACTTAACACACTCAAAACATTATGAAATAGGAATGGATTTTTTCTTTCCGTTTTAGAAATGATAAATAAAGCAAAGGGACGGATAATATTGCTAATAACAGATATAGAGAAAGGAGGAGGTAGAGTGTTAGATGTACTTAATTTGAGGTTCTTTTGACATATTCAGTGAAGCTATTCAATATGGAGTTGGGTATAATATTCAGAAGTTAGAGGAAAAAGAGATTAATTAAGTCATTCATTCATTCAGTTAATATTTAAGAGCCTGTGACAAATCAGGCTGTGTATGAGGTCTGGGGATATTGTGGCAAGTAAAGCAATCAAGTGGAGAAGATGGATATTACTTAGTTCACAAATATTTAATGTCTATTTTGTACCAGACAACATTGTTTGATTAACAAAAATCATATGTCTCTGCCATTGGGGAAGTTACATTCCTGTGGAAGGGTATAGTCTGGAGTATATAAACAAACAAATAAATAATTTCATATGATGGTAAATGCTATGAAAGAAAGAATATTTTCTTTTCCTTGAATATACTCAAGGATATGAATGCTTGTAAGAGTGAGGTCCAATCTAAGTTGTGTGTTCAGGGAAGACCTTTTATATGATAGGGCATTTATGCTGAGAATTTATGCATTTATACAAAAAGGGAGAGAGCCGGTCATCCAGCATTACAAGCAGAGGGAAACATACGCTAAGGTCCTTAGATAAAAACAAAAATATCAAGAATGGAGAGAAATGCAGTGAGCTTGTAGAGGGGAAGGGCATGACTCTAATCCTTGCTTGGATGAGGCCAAGACATAAAATGTAACGAAAATTTTTGTACCCTCATAATATTCTAAAATAAATAAAAATTAAAATAAATATATATTTTTTATTTCAGCATATTATGGGGTAACAAATGTTAAGGTTACGTATATTGCCTATGCCCCCTATCTCTTGAGTCAGAGCTTAAAGTGTGACCATCCCCTAGACGGTGCACATCTCATTCATTATGTATGTATATACCCATAGCCTCCTGTCTCCTGCCACCTGTACAACACCCAATAAATGTTATTCCTATATGGCCACTTAGGTGTTGATCGGTTACTACCAATTTGCTGGTGAGTACATGTGGTGTTTGTTTTTCCATTCTTGGGATACTTCACTTAGTAGAATGTGTTCCAGATCTATCCATGAAAATACGAGAGGTGCTATATCACCATTGTTCCTGAAAGCTGAATAGTACTCCATGGTATACATATACTACATTGTATTAATCCACTCATGTATTGATGGGCACATGGGTTGTTTCCACAACTTTTCAATTGTGAATTGTGCTGCTATAAACATTGAAGGGCAGATGTCTTTTGTATAGAGTGTCATTTGATATTTTGGGTAGATTCCCCGTAGTGGGATTGCTGGATCAAATGGTAGATCTACTTGTATCACTATAAGGTATCTCCAAAATGCTTTGCACAGAAATTGAACTAGTTAGCAGTCTCACCAGCTGTGTAGGAGTGTTCCTATCTCTCCGCATCCACGCCAGTATTTATTTTTGGGGGACTTTTTGATAAAGGCCATTCAAACTGAAGATAAGTGATATCCCATTGCAGTTTTGATTTGCATTTCCCTGATGATTAGAGATGTTGAGCATTTTTTCATATGTTTCTTGGCCATTATTGTGTCTTCTTTTGAAAAATTTCTTTTCATGTCCTTTGCCCACTTTTTCAAAGGGTTGTTTGATTTTTTCTTGTTGATTCCTGAGTTCTAAATAGATTCTAGTTATCAGCCCTTTATCGGATGTGTAGCTTGTGAAAATTTTCTCCCATTCTGTGGGTTGTCTGTTTCCTCTCTTGACAGTTTCTTTGGCTGTGAGGAAGCTTTTTAATTTGATCAGGGACCATTTATTTATTATTTTTGCTGCTGTGATTGCCTTTGGGGTCTCCTTCCTTCCTTCCTTCCTTCCTTCCTTCCTTCCTTCCTTCCTTCCTTCCTTCCTTCCTTCCTTCCTTCCTTCCTTCCTTCCTTCCTTCCTTCCTTCCTTCTTTCTTTCTTTCTTTCTTTCTTTCTTTCTTTCTTTCTTTCTTTCTTCTTTCTTTCCTTCTTTTCTTTCCCAAATTCTGTGGGTACAAATATTGTTAGGGTTACATATCTTGCCCCTGCTCCCCTCCCACCCCGCTATGCCAGAGCTTCAAGCGTGTCCAGTGTTCAAGTCGTGCACCCTGCAGCCACCATGAAAGTGCATACCCTTCCCCTTCTCCCACCTTTCACCTGTTCACCTCCCATTAACAAAAGATTTTTTTTTTAGACATTTTGGTTACAGTGTGTTTCTTTGCCTCTCCTTAAAAAGGGATAGAGGTAATCCTTTCCTCCCTACAATGCTCATTACATCCCTAAGATGTGGGTCTCCCCCTCTCAGATCCCTGTTGAACACTACAATTATTTGAACACCATAGTTTTAGGCTATCAGTACCAATTTGATGGCGAGTAGATGTGTAGCCCATTTTCCAGGTCTTGTGTTGTCTCGCTTTGTATTACAGGCTTAAGCTTAATCCACGATAGCATAAACGGTGCTAGTTCACTATCATTTCTTAGGATTGAGTAATATTCCATTGTGAGTATATACCACATTTTAGTTATTCATTCATGAATTGACAGGCACTTGGGTAGTTTCCATGTCCGTGCAATAGTGAATTGTGCTGCTATAAACATTCGGGTGCAGATGTCTTTATAGTAGAGTAACTTGTGTTCTTTTGGATAGATGCCCAACAATGCTATTGCTGGGTCAAATGGTATTTCTATTTTTAGTTGTTTGAGGAATCTCCAAATTCTTTTCCACAAAGGTTGCACTAATTTGCAGTCCCACCAGCAGAGTAAGAGTGCTCCTGTCTCTCTGCATCCTCGCCAGCATTTGTTGTTTTGGGATTTCTTGATACAGGCCATTATCACTGGGGTTAGGTGGTATCTCATTGTGGTTTTGATTTGCATTTCTCTAATGATCAGAGATGTTGAACATTTTTTTTATATGTTTAGATGCCATTATTCTGTCTTCTTTGGAGAAGTTTCTGTTCATTTCCATTGCCCATTTTTTGATGAGGTTGTTTGATTTTTTCTTGTTTATTCTTTTAAGTTCTAGATAAATTCTTGTTATTAGTCCTTTGTCGGAAGTGTAGAGAGCAAATATTTTCTCCCATTCTGTGGGTTGTCTATTTGCTCTAATGATCGTTTCCTTGGCAGTGCAGAAACTTTTTAATTTGATCAGATCCCATTTGTTTATTTTAGCTGTGGTGGTGATTGCCTTGGGCGTCTTCCTCATAAATTCTTTGCCTACACCAATATCTGATAGGGTTTTCCCAACATCTTCTTCTAGAATTCTTAAAGTTTCGTGTCTTAGGTTTAAGTCTGTTATCCATCTTAAGTGAATTTTTGTGAGAGGTGAGAGGATGGGGTCCTGATTTGCTCTTCTGCATGTTGCTAACCAGTTTTCCCAGCACCATTTATTGAAGAGAGAATCTTTTCCCCATAGTATATTTCTGTTTGCTTTCTCAAAGATTAGGTTACCATATACAGATGGTTTGATCTCTGGAATCTCAGATCTATTCCAGGTATTGATGCTTCTGTTCTTGTGCCAGTACCAGGAAGATTTTACTATTATTGCCTTATAGTACAGCTTAAAGTCAGGAAGACTGATCCCTCCCAGTTTGTTTTTCTTACTTAAGATTGCTTTGGCTATGCGTGGTTTTCTCTGGTTCCATACAAAGCGAAGGATTGTTTTTTCTAGATCTGTAAAGAATGCTGGTGGTATTTTAATGGGAATTGCATTGATTCTGTAGATCACCTTAGGTAATATTGACATTTTAACAATATTGATTCTTCCTAGCCATGAGCATGGTAGATTTTTCCATCTGTTTAAATAATCTGCAATTTCCTTTTGTAGTGTTTCATTGTTCTCCTTATATAAATCTTTCATATCTCTCATTAGATATACTCCTAGATATTTAATTTTCTTTGGAGCTATAGTAAAGGGTATTGCATTTATGATTTGAGTTTCTGCCTGATGGTTTTTGGCATATATGAATGCTTCTGATTTGTGTATATTGATTTTGTACCCTGAATTTTTACTGAATTCATTTATCAGATCTAGGAGTTTCTTGGATGAGTCCATGGGGTTTTCTAGATATAATATCATATCATCAGCAAAGAGTGAGAGTTTGATCTCTTCTGACCCAACTTGGATGCCCTTAATACCCCTCTCATGCCTGATTGCTATAGCTAAGACTTTGAGTACTATTTTGAATAGGAGGGGAGAAAGTGGGCATCCTTGTCTAGTTCCAGTTTGAAGCAGGAATGATTTCAATTTTTCTCCATTTAGAATGATGTTAGCCATTGGTTTGTCATAGATGGATTTGATAAATTTAAGGTATGGGCCGTCTATGCCTATTTTGTTAAGGGTTTTTATCATAAAGGTATGTTGGACTTTATCAAATGCTTTTTCTGCATCAATTGACAGAATCATATGGTCTTTGTTCTTGGCTTTATTTATAAAGTGGATTGCATTTATAGACTTGCGTATGTTGAACCAGCCTTGCATGCCAGGAATAAACCCCACTTGGTCATGGTGGATTATTTTTTTGATGTGCTGCTGAATTATATTTGCTAAAATTTTGTTTAGGATTTTTGCATCTATATTCATGAGGGATGTTGGTCTATAATTTTCTTTTTTTGTTGCATCCTTTCCTGGCTTTGGTATCAAGGTGATATGGCTTTGTAGAATAAGTTAGGAAGGGTACCATCCTTCTCAATGGTGTGGAATAGTTTCTGTAGTATAGGTACGAATTCGTCCTTGAATGTTTGGTAGAACTCCAGGGTGTAGCCATCTGGCCCTGGACTTTTCCGTTTGGGGAGGTTTTTAATTACTGCTTCAATTTCTGAGCTTGTGATTGGTCTGTTCAGGAACTCATTTTCCTCCTGGGTGAACTTAGGGAGATTGTGTGATTCCAGGAATCTGTCCATTTTGTCTTCATTCTGTAGGTTTTGGGCATATAGATTTCTATAGTAGTGAAACATAATGTTTTGTATTTCTGTGGAGTCTGTTGTGATCTCTCCTTTTTCATTTCTTATTGAGGTTATTAGAGTACTTTCCCTTTGAGTTCTTGTCAGCCTAGCCAGAGGGCTGTCAATTTTGTTGATCTTCTCGAAAAAACAGCTTCTAGTTTTGTTGATCTTCCATATAGTTCTCTTATTCTCCATTTCATTTAGTTGAGCTTTGATCTTAGATATTTCTTTTCTTCTGCCAGGATTGGAATTGGTTTGCTCTTCTTTTTCCAATTCCTTGAGTCAATTCATTAGGTTGTTGGTATCTAATTTTTCTGATTTTTGAATGTGAGCATTTATTGCTATTAGTTTTCCTCTCAGATATGCTTTTGCTGTATCCCAAAGGTTTTGGTAAGATGGGACTCCGTTGTTGTTTTGTTCGAAGAATGTCATTTTGTTCTTGATTTCCCTCTGAATTTCTTTCTTGACCCGATAGTCATTCAACAGTAGGTTGTTTAGTTTCCATGACTTAGTGATGTGGTGCGTATTTCTGTTAGAGTTGAACTCTAATTTTATACCACTATGGTCAGAGAAGACACAGGGTATTATTATTATTTTCTTGAATTTTTTGAGATCTGCATTACGGCCTAGTATGTGATCAATTTTTGAGAAGGATCCATGGGCTGCTGAGAAGAATGTAAAGTCAACTTTATTTGGGTGAAATGTTCTGTATAGGTCTGTCAGACCTTTTTGTTCACTATCTTTGATTAGTTCTCTTATTTCTTTACTTAATTTCTGTTTGGAGGATCTATCCAGTTCATTTAGTGGTGTATTGAAGTCCCCTGCTACTATGGCATTATTTTTTAGGGTGGTATTTAGCTCTTACAAGGTTTGCTTTATGTAATTGGGTGATCCTGAATTGGGAGCATAAATATTAAGAATTTTTAGATCTTCTTGTTGGATCTTCCCTTTCACCATTATGAAGTGGCCTTCTTTATCCTTTTTAACTTTTGTTACTTTAAAACTAATGTTGTCTGCAAATAATATAGCAACCCCTGCTTTCTTTTGACTTCAGTTTTCTTGGATGATAGTTTTCCATCCCTTGATCTTCAGCCAGGAGGCATCTTTATGGTTTAGGTGTGTTGCCTGTAGACAGCAAATACTAGGCTTGTGGAATTTTATCCACTCTGCCAGCCTATGTCTCTTCAGAGGACAGTTTAAGCCATTTACGTTTATTGAGAGGATTGAAATTGGAGGAAGATTTCTGTTCATATTGATGGGTGAAGTCCTGTTGCTTTGACTTAGAGGTTGAGTCATCATGAAGTTCGAGATCTAGACTTTAATTCTTTGTGGATTTCATTTTGAGTGGTGCCTATTGCCCTGTTCACTGTGGAAGGCAGGTCTGAGGATTTCCTGTAGTGCTGGTCTGGTCTTTGCATATTTCTTCAGCGATTGCTTGTCTGAGAAGGATTTTATTTCACCCTCATAGATGAAACTTAATTTTGCCAGATAAAGTATTCTAGGTTGGGCTCTGTTCTGTTTTAGAAGATTAAGGATAGGCACCCACTCTCTCCTGGCTTGTAAGGTTTCAGGTGAGAAGTCTGTGGTTAGTCTGATAGGCTTTCCTTTGTAGGTTATTTGTTGTTTATGCCTTGCTGTGCGGAGGATTGCTTCCTTCACATTTACTTTGGTCAACCTAATAACCACATGATGAGGTGATTGCCTATTCGCATTGTGTCTCCCAGGGGTTCTGTGCGCTTCTTGAATTTGGATATCCAGATTTCTAGCTAGGCCCGGCATATTTTCCTCCAGTATGCCGTAGAATAAGTTTTCCAACCCTTGTGAGTGTTCCTCTTCCCCTTCTGGAATGCCAATCATTCTGAGGTTCGACTTTTTTACATAATCCCATACTTCCTGTAAGCTTTGATCTTGTCTCTTGTTTCTGTGTACCTTTTCTTCTTCTGATTTGTTTAGCGTGTAGGTATAATCTTCAAGCTCTGAGATTCTTTCCTCAGCATGATCTATCCTGTTTTTGAGGCTTTCCACTGTGTTGTGGAATTCTTTGAATGTTTCCTTCATTGCTAGTATTTCTGCTTGGTTTCTCTGAATTACCTCTATATCTTTGGAGAATTTTTCATTCATTTCCTGGATTGTTCTTGTGGTTTCTCTATGTTGGGATTCTATTTTCTCTTCGATTCCGTTGAGCTTTCTAACAATCCATATTCGGAATTCTTCATCTGTTAGTTTAATCATATCATGTAAGTTGGTGTCAGTTGGTGGAGAATGATTATTTTCTTTTGGAGGTGACTTTTCTCTCTGATGTTTCATGGTTCCTGAAGTTTTTCGCTGGTTCTTCCTCATCTGGATACTTTGTTGAGGACCAGAGGTGCTGGAAGTCAATTATAGGCTCTGTACTTGGGTTTCAAAGGAATGATCCTTGGGAGACCTGGGGAGGATGTGTTCTGCTAGTGTATCACCTTTCCCAAGGGTTCTACAAGTCCTCAGGACTAGCAGCCTCCTTTGCTTATCTACCTTGCTACGACAGGCTCTACTCTCTGGGCACAGAACACTAACCACTGAGTGCAGCAAAATACCCCTCAGGTTCAAACTTGTGAGAAAGCTGCCGAACAAAGCACCATTCTCAACTTTCCACCCTTATAAATTCAGCTTTCAATGCCACCTGCCCAGTTAGGGCAGGGGGGATGACTGAGTTTACTATCAGGGCCGCTCTCTGCAGTGTTTTCACGCTAAGGACCGGCTCAGTGGAGTGGGGAAGCAGCTCTTGGGTTCGGATCCTCTCCCACTTGCTTCTGCTTCAGTGGAGTGCTGGGAGCTCAACAAGTTGCTTTCTCCAGATGCCCAAACAGATCAGCCAGTTTAGGGTAGAAGAGGTGCCAGGGAATCACTTGAGCACTTCCCAGTACAGCTTCTCCAAGCTTCTGGGCAGTGTGACAGTGCTAGGAAGTGGCTGCAGGGTTTGGACTCTTTCTTCTGCTGCTACTGGTTCAGTGGGGTTCTGGCAATTAAGAGAGGTGCCTTCTCCAGCCGCTCGAAGAGTTTGTCTGGCTTAGGGTAGTAGGGATGCCTGGCAAACTTCTCCCATGCGGTCCTCCACAAATTCTCCAAGCCGCAGGGGTAGAGTAGCAGGGTGGGGGAGCGGGCGCAGAGCTGGGCCCTTCTCCCTACCCACTACTGCTCCTGAGGTGCTGTGGGCTTGTTAGTCTGCCCTTTCCTGAAGCAGGAACAGGTCAGCTGCTTTTGGACTCTGGGGAAGCCCAGAAAACGCCTCCCGAGCTGATCTGCCCCAAGGAAGCCGGGAGAATGTCTCCCTCGCGACTCTGTGTGGAGTCTCCAAGTCTCGGGGGTAGGGTGGTGGAGCAGGGGAGCGGGCACAAAGCTGGGCCCTTCTCCCCACCCACTACTGCTTCAACAGGGTTGTGGGCTCGACAGGCTGCCATCCCCTGAAGCAGAAACAGCTCAACTGGCCTTGGGCCCTGAGGAAGCTGGGAGAACGTCTCCTGCGCGGCTCTGTGCGGAGTCTCCAAGCTGCGGGGGCTGGGCACTGGAGTGGCAGACTGGTGGAGGCGGGGAGTGGGTACAGAACTGGGCCCTTCTTCCCACCCACTACTGCTTCAATGGGGCTGTGGGCTCAACGGGCTGCCGTCCCCTAAAGCAGAAACAGTTCAGCTGGCCTTGGGCCCTGGGAAGCCTTGAGAACGTCTCCCTCATGGAGTCCCCAAGCCACGGAGTCTCCAAGCCACAGGGGCTGGGCGCTGGAGCAGCGGACTGGCAGAGCGGGGGAGTGTGCACAGAACTGGCCCCTTCTCCCCACCCACTACCACTTCAACAGGGCTGTGGGCTCAACGGGCTGCTGTCCCCTGAAGCATAAACAGATCAGGTGGCCTTGGGTCCCGGGAAAGCCTGGAGATCCACTTGGGGTCTGGGCAGCAGGGCTAGGGAGCGGGTGCTGGGTTCAAACCCTTCCTGCACTCCCCACTGCTTCAGCGGGGCGCTGCTTAGAGTTCTAAATGCTGCCTGTTTCAGACTCCTAGACTCCTCTCCAAACCGCTCGTCTGCCCACGTTGCCCACCTCCCATCAACCTCAGGCAGTTTCCTGCCTGTGTGGGCGTGGAGACCAGTGGGGAAGGGATCATCTCCCTGTGTGGGGGAGAAGGGGTGCCTCCTCCGGCCATCCCGTGGGGTGGCTGGCACACGGGCGGGCTCCCTCCTCACTATAGTTCTGAGTCCCTGGGATTTGTGAAAGAATTTCTGTTCACCTTTAATTGTTGCCCACGATTTCCATATCCCAGTGTCTCTTTATAGTTCTGCAAGTCTGCTCCAGAGTAGGTGCAGGTGGTCCGAGTGTGGTCGTCTGTCCTCTTCACCCCTCACCCCGAGAGCCGAGACTCAAGAGGTCAGCCCTAATCCGCCATTTTCCGCACTCTGGGGTCTTCTTCATAAATTCTTTGCCTAGGCCAATGTCTAGAAGAGTATTTCCAATGTTATCCTCTAGAATTCTAATAGTTTCACACCTAAGGTTCAAGTCTGTTACTCAGCGTGAGTAGTTTTTTGTGAAAGGTGAAAGATGTGGGTCCTGTTTCAGTCTTCTACAAGCGGCTACCCAGTTTTCCCAGCACCATTTATTGAATAAGGAATTTCCCCTAGTGTATGTTTTTGCCTGGTTTGTCGAAGATTTGATTGCTATATGAGGTTTTATATCTGGGTTCTCTGGGTTTATAAGGAATATTGACCTGTAGTTTTCATTTTTTCTTGCATCCTTTCCTGGTTTTGGTATCAGGGTTATGTTCGCTTCATAAAATGTGTTGGGGAGGAATCCATCCTTCTCGATGTTGTAGAATAATTTCTGTAGGATAGGCACCAGATCTTCTTTGTAGGTGTGGCAAAATTTGGGTGTGAAACAACATGGTCTAGGACATTTATTTTTAGGAAGGTTTTTTATTGCTGCTTCAATTTCAGTACTGGATATTGGTCTGTTCAGGAAATCTATTTCTTCCTGGTTTAGCCTAGGGAGAATGTGTGTTTCTGAGAATTTGTCCATTTCTGCCACATTTTCCAGTTTGTGTGCATAAAGATTTTTGTAGTAATTCATAAATTATATCTTGTATCTCCATGGCATCAATTGTAATTTCTCCTTTATTGTTCCTGGTGGAGCTTATTAGAGATTTTTCTTTTCTGCTTTTTGTTAGTCTAGCCAAAGGCATGTCAATTTTGTTTATTTTTTCAAAGAACCAACTTTTTGTTTTATTAATCTTCCGTACAGTTTCCCTGTTGTCAATTTCATTTAGTTCTGATTTGATCTTAATGATTTCACTTCTTCTGCTGGGTTTGGGTTTGGTCTGTTCTTCTTTCTCCAGCTCTTTGAGTGGATTCCATAGGTTGTCTATTTGTGCTCTTTTCCACTTCTGGATATAGGCATTTATGAAATAAACTTTCCTCTCAGGACTGCTTTAGCTGTGTCCCACAGGTTTTGATAACTTGTATCTCCTTTGTCATTTAGTTCACAGACTCTTTTGATTTCCACCTTGATTTCCTTGTTTATGAAGTGATCATTTAGCAGAAGGTTGTTTAGTTTACACGACTTTGTGTAGAAATGAGAGTCCCTGTTAGGGTTGATTTCTACTTTTATTCCACTGTGATCTCAAAAGATACATGGTATAATTTGTATTTTTCAAAATCTTTTGAGATATGCTTTGTGTCCTAGGATATGGTCTATCTTAGAGAATGACCCATGAGCTGATGAGAAGAACATGTACTCAGTGGTTTGGGGGTAGAATGTGCTATAAATGTCAGTCAGGCCCATTTGTTCTGGAATTCTGTTTAAGTCCATTATTTCTTTGTTGATTTTCTGTTTGGAGCATCTGTCTTGTGCTGTCAGTGGGGTGTTAAAATCTTCAACTATTATGATGTTGTTGTTTATCCATTTGTTTCTATCAAGTAGAGTTTGCTTTATGAATCTGTGTGCACCAAGGTTGGGTGCATACATATTTAGAATTGTTATGTCTTCTTGTTGAACTGTGCCCTTCATCATTATATAGTGACCTTCTTTGTCTTTTATTACTTTTGTTGATTTAAAAACTAAGTTATCTGAAATCAAAATTGCCATGCTAGCCTTCTTTTGGCTTCCGTTTGCTTGAAATACTGCTCTCCACCTCTTTACCTTTAGTCTAAATGCATCCTTATAGGCTAGATGTGTTTCCTGAAAGCAGCAGACACTTGGCTTATATTGTTTTATCCATTCGGCCAGCCTATGTCTCTTGTGTGGGGAGTTCAAGCCATTCACATTTATTGAGATAACTGATAGGTGGGGCAGATTTCTGTTCATTCTGATGGGTTGAACTTTGTTGCTTTGTTTTCTCTCTTGAGCCATTGTGGTATCTGGCCTTTAATCTTTAGCTTCTGAGTGGATTTATATTCACGAGTGTTTATTGTGCTGATCCATGGGTAACATGGTTTTGAGTACTTTCTGAAGGGGTGGTCTTGTTTTAGTGAATTCCCTCAGTCTTTGCTTATCTGAGAATGTCTTGATTTCTCCTTCATATACAAAACTTAGTTTTGCAGGGAATAAGGTTCTAGGGTGGGCATTATTCTGTTTCAGAAGAGTGAGAAGGGGGCCCCAATCTCTCTTTGTTTGTAAAGTTTCAGTAGAGAAGTCTGGAGTTATTTGGATTGGCTTTCCTTTGTATGTTACTTGTTTCTTTCACCTTACAGGTTGTAGAAGGGCCTATTTCATTGATATTTTGGTCAGTCTTTTGACTGCATGCCATGATGTCTTCCTGTTTGCATTGAATCGCCAGGGGTCGTTTGAGTTTCTTATACTTGGATATCTAGGTTTTTAGGAAGACCTGGGAAATTTTCCTCCATTATATCTTCAAATACCTTATCCAGCCCTTGTCTGTTTTCTTCTTCCCCTTCTGGAATCTCTATGTCCATCACAGTAAGTTTCTTTACATAATCCCACATTTCTTGTACGTTTTTCTCTTTTCTCTTCTTTATTTGCTCTATCTCTGTGACTGACTTATTTAATTTGAAGATGTTATCTTCCCTCTCTGCCATTCTGTCTTCTGTTTGATCTACCCTGTTCCGGAGGCTTTCCACTGTGTTTTGTAGTTCCCTGAATGGATACTTCATTTCCAGGAGTTCGGTTTGATTTTTCATTATTATTTCAATTTCTTTAGTGAATTTTTCTTCCAGGTCCTGGAACCTTTTTGCATTTTCCTTGTGTTGGTTATCCAGTTTTTCTTGCAAGTCATTGAATTTTCTTACGATCCGTGGTCGAAATTCTGTCATTTTAGTGGTCTGATTTTGGTTGATGTCCATTTCTAAGGGGCTGGTGTTCCTCTTTGGGGCTGTGCTTTCTGTTTGAGTCTTCATATTTCCAGAATTCCTTCCCTGATTTCTTCCCTTCTGGATCATTTGTTGCTTCTTACCTTTAAGTTTTCATTTGGATCATTACACGCCATGTTTAGACTCTGCCAGCAAGCCACACCTCGTGCCACTAGGTCTCCCCTTGGTGTGATGTGGGCCAGGAGGTTCCTTGCCCAGGGTCGCTATCTGGGCTGGGCACAAGGCCCTGCCTTGGGAGGAGGGTTCCCCTGAAACACGCTGATCTGCCCCTGAAAGCACACATACCTCAGTAGGCTGTTCACGAATATCCCTTCTGTGCCTTGGGGCATGCGAGACCTGGGTGCATGGGATCTGGTCTACAGGTCTGACCTCTGGGCCTCAGGATTCAATCCCTGACCCCACCAGGGAGAAGGGTGCCAGTCTCTATTCACCCACGAGAGCCTCAGCTTGGTTGATGCCTCCAGCCTGAGGGTCTGCCCTGTTCTCCTGGAGTCAGCGGGCCAGCAGCACCTGGGAGGGTTGGCAGGTTGGGAGCTCACCATCTAAGTACTCCTCAGTCAGCTGTAGGGCCCCAAAAGGGAAGGTCTCGTTCCCTGACGATGCCTCTGGGTGTTGGCTATATTGTCTTTCTCAGCAGCTGCAGGTAGGGTTGAGGGAGGAGAGAATGGAGCAATATGGCGCCTGCCACCCAGCTCAGGTCTGTGCACACAGAGGTGCCCTGAGAGAGTTGGGAGCCTAGTGCCACGTCTGCTAGAGGCTTACCACACACTGGTGGTGGCCATCTTTGGGCTCGTGTCTGCAGGTCTCTCCTCCCGCTGGGGAGCCCACCAGTAGTCTGAGATGCAAGGGAGGGGAAAGTTAACTGCTACACCTACCCTTGCCGCTGGTCTCCAAGATTCTTGGGAGGTCTCTGCTTCCAGTTCTCTTCCACAACCTCCTCCCATGGACTCTCCCGTAGTCTCCTGTACTTCTCCTTCCGATGCTCGGCCGATGTATGCTTGTACGCTTGCTTCTTTCTTCTAATTTCTTTTAGAAACTGACTTTTTTGCAAAGGCACTCTGTCTGGCGGTGTTTCTCGTCTGCCATCTTGGTCCACCCCGCTTTAAGCATCTTAAAATACTGCTCCCATGACCTTTTTTCTTGGCCAGTCTACTTTTGCTTTGACAGGGCTACATCCATCAGTTGGTAGCCATCGCTTTTATTGTGATCTGTGCTCCGATTGTGCTGGTAAAGCCATGTTTCATCTCTTGTTACCATTCTTTGAAGAAATGCTTCGGGATATCGAACCCATTGAAAGCTCTGCTGTTGTCTCCAACTGATCTGGATGCAACAGTTTTGGCACACATCAAGTGGAAAGTTTGCCAAACTTTAATTTTTCAGTCAGAATTGTGTAAGCTGAACCAATTGAGATGTTTGTGGTGTTGGCTATTGTTTCAGCTGTTAATTGTTGGTTGTCTTCAATTAGGTCATTAACAGGACAAATTTTTTCCTTTGAAGTTGATATGGATGGTCTTCTGTTTGTGGTCTTCATTTTCAACATCATCTCATTCCTTCTTAAAATGAGTGATCCATTTGTAAACTGCTCATCTTTAGGGGGAATTGTTCCCATAAACTATTCTTAAAGGCAATGATTTCACCATTCTTCTACCCAAACTTCATCGTAACTTCTATGTTTGTTATTGCTTCAATTTTATGTTGCTCTGATAGGGTCTCTTTTCAAACTGATGTCTTATCATTCTTAATGCTTCAAACTAGATCTTGTTCAGAGATGTTATCACAAGGTTTTACAAGCTTATTTTGGCAAAAATTTGAAATTCATGCATAGTTTTTATAATACACATTACCCCTGGACTCTTTGAAGTCTCCTGGTGTTAAGAAATATTTATGGAGCTAATGCCTACAATGTCTTCCCATGAAATTGCCTCAGTACCTGACTTATAGGCAACCAGTCTCACAAATATAAAAATGATTGTTTTCTGGTGGACACAAACCTTGGAAATTTTGGAGACTTCCAGCAAAGGCAATTTTCTCAACTTTGTATTTACTACAGGTGAAATAACATGTCATATATGTTTCTAAAAGTCCAAATCAGGATTCTTTATGAGAGCTCCTGAATGAAGATAATTGTGTGGCCTTAGTAGTCACATAAAACTGAAGGCCTACATGACTATTTAGCCTCACTTACAGACATATGACAATAATTAGTCAAAATCCAATGAGACTATCGTCACCTTTTTCCCATCAAGAACAATCTTTAGTGAGGGGAGACTATCAAAAGAATTATTAGAAACTCAAAAATAAGGCAAACATGATGGTAGCACATTCTTTCAATACTATTTGGGAGCAAAGGCTGCTGCTTATGGATTGTCTAGGGGACTAGCCTTAGTTCATCTCATTGTTTACTATAGAATAAATGTCCCAGACTTACTAAGGCTACTCACTGATTTTTTTTGTCAGGTGTTGATGAAAATAATTTCTTTCCAGTAGAAGAAAAAAACTACAGAGTTTTTAAAAATAATAGTTTTTAAACTAGTAAAGCAGTAGTTTTTAGAAAACTACTATTTTACATGAAACAGTTTTATACCTAATGCATCATTCTTAACAGTTTTTTGCTTGTCTAATTGTCTGTAAATATCCTAGGTTTTTATTTTTTATTTTTTATTTTTTGAGACAGAGTCTCACTTTATTGCCCAGGCTAGAGTGAGTGCCGTGGCGTCAGCCTAGCTCACAGCAACCTCAAACTCCTGGGCTCAAGCAATCCTGCTGCCTCAGCCTCCCAAGTAGCTGGGACTACAGGCATGTGCCACCATGCCCGGCTAATTTTTTCTATATATTAGTTGGCCAATTAATTTCTTTCTGTTTATAGTAGAGATGGGGTCTCGCTCTTGCTCAGGCTGGTCTCGAACTCCTGAGCTCAAATGATCCGCCCACCTCGGCCTCCCAGAGAGCTAGGATTACAGGCTTGAGCCACCGCGCCCAGCCTATCCTAGGTTTTTATGTGCTCTTTGAATTGACAAAAACATCTTTCAGTTACTTCTTTGACATGTATGCTCTTTTTATGTTTGTCTAAAGTAAATTGTTTTATCTTTTGAGAAATTATACTTTTACCAACACTTTGCCTTAATAGAAAGCTACCATAGTTAATGATACTTATCTATGTGTCCCAATATGAATTATAAAATATTTAATGGAAAAACTGTTCTTTCCAAGCTCAGTTGCTCTCTTCTGTAGTTTCAGTAACTTGGAAGGCTGAGGTGGAAGGATCCCTTGAGTTCAGGAGTTTGGGCTGCCATGAACTATGATCACACCACTGCCCTCCAGCCTGGGTGACAGAGCCAGACTCTGTCTCCTCCAACAAACAAACAAACCTCCAAAAGTGCCTTTTAATTTACACAAGTTGACAAAAGCATTTCCCTATTTTCAATCTGTTCTTTTTTGTATGCTTGAAAAACGAAGAAACACAAAGAAAAACAATGAAACAAAGAAACACAAAGAAAAACAAAGAAAGAAAGAAACACAAAGAAAAACAAAGATACAAAGAAACACAAAGAAAAACAAAGAAACAATTTAATTGTACATTCTGCTGTTCTTGCTGCGGAGAGAGCATTTCTGGGTCAAGTGCTATTCGAGTGTACTGATGATGAAAGTTTTTTATATGGTTAATATATTAATGGACTTTGTGTAACAAAGATCATTTACTGGACATGACAAGAATTTTTTGGCAGATTAGGTACACATTGTAATATGTACTTGGCACAGCTTTTCTCAGGCAAAACTTTGTTTAATAATAGCTTGTTTTCATTGCATTTCTTTCTTTATTTAGATGTTCAAGCTCTCACACTAAGTTTTCACAAGCTGGTGAACACTGACAAATTATTTCTCCCATAGAACTATAACCACACATTCCCATACAGTATAAATATATGGTTGAACTAACATTAATACACATCACCATTTTATCAATTACATAATAAAACTAATTATCAAGTATCAAATATTAAGTTACACAGGTCAAAAGGCATATAAAATATTAGATGTCTGCTCAATTCATTAGCAAAAACCCACTTCTTTTTTTTGCAAGAGAGGTTGGGAACAGAAGAATAAAAAAATCACACTTCAAACAAAAATAAGTTGATAAACAACTTCTGATAAGTATGGAAAACATTACAAGAATTTCAGAAATTTTATGATTAAGAATTATTTTATCTACAATTAACAAAGCATCTCTACCTTTTAAAAATATTTACTAAATTAAAGAGCATATTTCTACATGTTCTGCCCAAGACAAAGGCAACATTTTGCTAGAAATATGTAATAGTCCCCTCCCATTCTTTTTTCAGGCCCTCCCTGTTTAGTTGCACCTTAGAGTGCAAACATTAATTAACTGTGAGGCTCTTTTGTCTGAAGACATTAAAGACGTGTGCTTCTGTACCATGTTGATTTTGAAATTGGAGGTTTTCATTATGGCCCAAAATGAGATTTACAGAAAGACATTAAATAATCATTGTAAAACTTGGTAAAAATAATAAAAAATCAATGGTTAAGCAAACCTGATGTATACTGGTGCAAATGGGGGAGACATAAACATAAAGTGAGCAGGCAAATAACCATGTTGGCCCTACTTTCAATGTCTGAAATGGATAAACCATATAAAGTCTAGAGTGTTCATAGTTCCTGGGGTTTTAGTTTTGTATGATACTAAAAATATACAAGTATTGTGCTGGGTATTTTGGCACCTAATCTTTCTAAATTTCTTATATATTGATAAGATTCTGGCATAGGAATAGATGTAAACAAGACGTAACTCAATACCGCATGATTTCAGGAAATGTCAACTGGTACAAATGATAAGCACATTTTAAATGCCAAACAGCAAGAATCTTTTGCTAAGTGTCCAAAAAGGCTAACTGTAACCCAGAGACATAGTTTGCAATTCTGTTAAACTTGTAGCCTGGTAAAACCGCTTTACAATACTGTTATGGAAGCTTCATTAGACTTATTCATCAAGCCAACATGTTGGCTAATATATATGACATATTAGGTCCTGTGTCCAATTTTCCTTCTAAGGCAGTAGCATCCGGCAACCTGGTTTTATTGAATGCAACAGTTGTTTCTATGACCATCGGAGTCTTTGATGCGCAGCCCCATCTTAGGACGATACTTCTCCAAATACAAGAGTTGCTTGCTGTTAAAAGCTCCATGCCGCTTTTGTCTTATGAATTGTACTGCATCTTCGTATTTCATTCCACCTTCGATTACTGAGAGAGCAACAAGTGCTGGAGCTCTCCCAAGGCCTGCAACACAATGAATAGCACTACAACAACCAGGTTCTTCATGACACTTGAGGTTTACAAGACTTAACCAGTCATCAACATTCTGGTTAGATAGTGGTGCACCATCATCAACAGGCCAGTCAAGAACATGGATGCCTTCATTCTCCACAAGAGTAGTGCCATAAGTTGCTTCACATACTCTTACTATTGTGGTAACTCCACATTTCTTAAGTTCCTCTATAAATTTGTTTAAGGCCACATTGGTTGGATTGTGTGTAATAAGAAATCTCGTGTTTTTGTATGTGACTTCTACAGGAGCTGGGCGGTTCATTCGAGCCATGTTAATTTAGTTAAAAAACACTCAATAGGGTTATGAAAGAATTTAAAAAATTGAATACAGAAATGATGCAAAGAATGTGAAGTCTACTTCAATATACTCCACTTGAAATTCTCAGTGCTTTGACTGTGAAGTTGGAAGTAGTGGTAAATCAAATGAACGTCCTAACAAGAAGCAGTAATTCGTCAACCCGGTAATACTGAGGCAACAGAAAGGAGGCGCGCTGAGGTTTATCCCATCCAGGTCAGAACTCTTGTGAAAATGCTCTGTGGATTTCATCTCAACACTTCTGTGTCCAGGTTCACCACTCTTATGGGGGCTTTTTGGTGGAGCAGTAATGGATTTCTACAGTTTGCTTGTCTGCATAGAGATCGTGCTGTGCCTGGCAGTAATCTCCACTGCCCATCAGGAACTCCATAAATGTGCGACCCAGAACACCACAGAACTGAGGAATATGTTTACTCATTGAAGATGGTGCCTAATCGTACAGCAGGTCCCTAGGCGGTGGTGGCGGGGGTGGGGGGCCCCAGTCTCTATCATGCCTGTGTAATAATAATTCCAGTCCCCACAGAATCTTTACTGCCTTTAGTATTGGAGTATTCTTTGTTTTAATTTTATCTCATTAATTCTCATTACTAAATTTTATAAGGAAAACTTCTGAAAATATTAAGTGAAAAGCATGAAGATATTTCTCATACTATTGTTAAATAACAGTGACTTCTTTATGTTTTAAGAATTATTAAGAAGAAAAGTCTTCAACAATACTTCCACTTTGAATTAATTAAATAAACAGACATTCCTTTGGGGGGTGCACCAGATCAGATTCAAATGTACACCTTTTTACCCAAACTTGCGTTGAATTCCAGAGACATTAATGGCTTGTGGCATTCCAGAAATATTAATAGCTCATGGATTTATTTTCTAATTATGAGTAGTGTTTTTATTTTCTTCATGACCACAGGAGAATAAAACAAGAAAATTCTTCTTGGAGAACTTTAACAACATGGAGAGATTTTTCTTTTTTTGAGTTAAGCTCTAAGCATGGCAGAGGGCTAGAAAAAAAACTGGACTCCACATCTCAGATTTTATTTTATTTTATTTATTTTATTTTTATAGAGACAGGGTCTTGCTATGTTGCCAGGCTAATCTCACACTCCTGAGCTAGAGCAATCTTCCTGCCCCAGCTTTCCAAGTAGCTGTGATTACGGGCATGTGCCATTGTTCCTGGCCAGATTTTATTTTTTGTTTCCTTATTTTAAGCTATCGGACAAGACATTTTTATTGTTAAACAAACTGTGTGGAAATCAATAAAACAAATAGAAAGTTCCTTATATTCCCTTTCCTCCGCCCAATCATTTGAATCTGCTTAATTATTTGTTCTGACTTAAAA
Source organism: Mirza zaza (assembly GCA_008750895.1). Classification (NCBI taxonomy): domain Eukaryota; kingdom Metazoa; phylum Chordata; class Mammalia; order Primates; family Cheirogaleidae; genus Mirza; species Mirza zaza. The sequence goes on from VSMD01107402.1 coordinate 29,753, forward strand.
AACAAATAAGAATAAACTAAGTAAAGTGGACCAATGGATGAAGATATATTATTTTAATTGGAGATTATAGTATTCTCCTAGGGCTGCCTTAACAAAGTGCTGTAAACTTTGTGGCTTATCACAACAGAAGTTTATTCTCTCATGGTACTGGAGGCTGGAAGTCCAAAATCAAGGTAGTGGTAAGTGCCATGCTCCCTCCAAATGTTCTAGCGCCTTTGTCTTAGCTTCTGTGTTGTTGGAAATTCTTAATGTTCCTGTGTTTGCCTCCATCATCACAAGAAGTTTTCCCGGTGTCTCTTCACATCATGTTTCCTCTATGCATATAGTTTCTCTTCTTGCAGGACACCAGTCATATTGGATTAAGGGCCCAATCTACTCCATTATGACCTCATCTTAACTTACATCTGCAAAGACCTTATTTTTAAATAAGGTCACATTCACAGGTACCGGGGTTTAAGACTTCAACATATCTTTTTATTTTATTTTATTTTTTTTCTGTTATTGATTCTTTATATTTGTGCCTAATAACATGCTTACATAAAGTATCAATTTATTGTTTTGAAGGGAAAATTTAAAAACACTGTTACAAAATATATCCAAAGTTTTATGTAAAGACTTTTGAAGCTAATGAGCATGAAAGTTTTTCACGAAAATGTCAACTTGCAGTTTGGAATATTTTTGCTCTTTTTCTCTCCTACTCTGTTTTTAATGTGTCTTTAATGTGCTTTAATATGTTCATTTTTACTGGAGAACAAATACACACACACACACACACACACACCAGTATTCATTAGATCTCTAAGAAGGACCAATTTTCCCACAAGGATAAAACAGGTGTGAGCTACTCTTTTACACTATCACTCATATCACCATTTTACATTTATTTTCATGGACTTCCCCTCTCTGAGGAAAAGTTAGCCTCTTAGGTTTTTAGTTTGGCATCATAATAGAATCAATGGTGTAAACTGCATATGGGCGCACCTATGAATTAGTTATGAGATCACTGACTGAGTCCTTCCGTACGACTACATAAAATACGGATGTGGGCATGAGGTGATTTCCATAAATCTTCCTGCAACATGATTCAAACTACAGGGGAGATAATTCATATTTACCTTTTTGATGATTGTTGACAGCTACTTTTATGAGATAGAGGCAGTGATTTCTATCTTAGAGCCCACAGAATGAATAACATGTACTTTTATACAAGTTTAGCTCAAAGTCTTAATAAATGAACCAAATTCCTTTTTCTCCACACTTCCTTGACTTTTGAAAAATATGAAACTTTTATTCCTTAAAGTGTTTGTGAAATATTAAGCAACTCAAGCCAAGTTTGACTCAAAATGACCTCTAGGTCATTTTCCCTACTGGTATATGCTGACATCTTTGTGCTACTCCATTTCTCTTCCAACTACCTGCAGGAAGGGGCTCACTCAGGCCCTGACTCACTCAATCACCCCTTTGTTTAAGGAGTGCCTGCAATATTCCCAGCACAGAGTTGGGTGAACAGGCTGCACAGACATAATTAAGATACAAGTTTGGCTTTAAAAGAGATCTGAGTTTATGGATGAGAGGAAAATAAATAATTTTCAAAGTGTGGAATTATATAAGTGTGCAATATAGTTATGCCTACTAAACAATTTGGTTAAACATGAAGAAGAGAGCTCAGCTGCATGAATGGGCGGTGTGTCCAGGGATCAGGAAAACCTTGTTTTCCTCTTGTTGCCATTGTCCAGTAGATGAACTACCCCCGCTCCCCAATAACACAAATCTGAACTATTTTCTTGCTTAAAATATTTCAGTGACTTCTATCAACAAATGAGAAATGTTGTTCTGGTTTCTCACTATCTTGTAATTTTATTTTTGCTCACATTTTTTGTCTCCATTTATATATTGTTTTATTCTTTTAATTTATCCTACTATATGAGGGCTGTCTGGAAACTATCCAGCCATTGTTAATATAATTTTTCATATTACATGGCTGGATACTTTCTGGACAGCCCTCATGTATGTCCATGAAGTTAATGTTTAATTTTAACTTTGTAGTTCAGTCCAAATTTAGAAATTAAGTCAGAATTAGAATTCACTTCATGTGAATTGAATAAATGCAGATAAAATGAGTCTTAATAAATAAGATTCAATATTATAAAAAATTGACATTCATGATGATTATAAATTTATTCCTAATCCAATTCCAAACAATACCCAATATCATTTTGGGTATAATTAACTTGATAAAAGATTTCAGTTTTTACCTGGAATAAATAATGAGCTTAGTAATACACGGAAAAAGTGAAAACAAAGAAATAAGATCATCATGATAGTTATTAAAACACTTTATTAAGCCACAGTAATTTAAATATTTTAATACTTATGAAAGAATAGACCAGCTACTCAATAGATAGTATAGACCATTCAGAAATAAGCCTTAGTTTAGATGACAATTTAATGTGTGATAATGGAGGCACATTTTATTAGCAAGGAAAGATTGACTTGGACAATCAATGATAACAGGACTATTGGAAAGCTACATGAGAAAAAAGTCAATTTATATACACACCTACTTACCACCTAATAATACACAACAAAATAATTTGAGATGGAATTAAATGTAAAAATTTGAATGAGGACTTTTTCTTCCACATATGTAGGATTTTGTCACCACAAAGATTTCTCTAGTGCTACCCACTTACAGTCACACCCATACCCTCCCCCTACCATCCATAACCCCTAGAAACCACTGTTTTTATTATCTCTATAATTTTGTCATTTAAAGAATGTTGTATACAAAGAATTATACAATATATGACCTTTTGTTATTGGCCTGTTCCCCCCACTCAGCATGTTTTTGAGATCCACCCAAGTTGTTGTGCATAGCAATTTTTTTTCTTTTTATTGCCCAGAAGCATTCCATGGTATGGATATACCAGTTTGTTAAACCATTTACCTACTGATGGACATTTTGGTTGTTTTCAATGTTTAGAAACATTGTTTTCTTTTTCCATTTTTTTGAGGGTTAATTGAATAATTTTTTGAACGTCACATTGATCCATCCACAGTGTTTTTGAGTGTACCTCTTTGTACAGTTTTTTGGTGATTTAAAAAATGCTATAGAGAATAAACACATATTCAGGAAAGGAAATATGATATTGATAAAGAACAAAAAAAGTTGTAAATGTCACAAATTTATTCAACATACAAATTTTATGTATTTCCAGTTCTCTTCTCTCCTCTCTCCTAAGTCTTTGTTCTTCATTTTTAGAGAAGTTCATCTGATGAGGTCCATAGTTTCTGTTTTCAAGCATTTGTTTGTTCAGATTCTAAACAGTGGAAGAAAAGGTAGAAATATTAGAGAAATTCTGTGACCTACTAAAATGTTATTTTGTATTTCAATTATAGATATTTGGACTTAGTAGCTTTTAATTATGTTTAATCATAGGGATGCTCTCAATTTTTTCTTATTTCAAAGTAGAGAGCCAAAAGTCTCCCAGCAAATGCTATAAAAAATGAACACTGTCAACTAGCATAAAAGGCAGGTCTTATAGATCAGATCCTTCATGCTGTGCTAGATGGATAATTACAGGGACAATTTTCCTGGCCTTGACTAGTATACAATTAGAAATATCCTAGAAGGATTGTGGGTGATAAATATAAGATAGCACCACTGGGTATAGAAAGTAAACTAAATATTAGATAATTTAATTTTGGTATATGGCAAATTCTTGGATTCATATTCAAACAAGCCACTTCATACATCAGTAATTATATTTTATTTGCATGTTGTTCTACTGAGAAATTTTATAATTCACTTGATATAGTTCAATTAATAAAGGATACAACAGGATTTTTTATAATATGGAAAAAATATACATCTTAAGAAGGAGTCTTATGCAGAGAAATGAGATGCTTACTGATTGTCTTTAAGTTGGCATTAGATTTTATTGTTTATACTTTACCAGCACTGCAAGGGGCGCTGTATTCTTCAATGCTGAATTCATCTGAAACAAAACCAATGATTGGAAAGAAGGAGTGAAGACATTCAGTCATAGACATCTGAGATGTTAACTGTAAATAAACTATGTAAACTGAGAAAGAAGGTATAAAGCATAGCTAGAGAGCCAATAAAAATGACTGACTTCTATACTAAACTGTTGAGATTCGGGAGAGGGAACTAAGAGAAAATTGGGCTTGGGTTACAGAATTGAGGGGCAAGTTGCACAGGTGGTGTGCCTGTGTATAAATATGGGACTCCGCATTGTCCCTTTCATAGTTGTGTTTTTCCCACTGGAGTTGTAGTTTCTTCTCTGGACCTTTACTTAACCTAATGAGATAATTTTAACACTACCAGCATGCTATCATGCTGGTAAGTTTCTAAGTCAAAGTCAAGAGCAAATGGAAGAATTTCCTGGTATATTGCAAAATTTCCCAAATTCTGTGAGACTATCCAAAGCATAAGTCAAAAACACATCAAATTTTAGGTTTCACATCACACATTGGTACTGAGATATGTGTGTGTGTTCTTTTTTTACGTTATTATTATTCTTTTTATCTTTCTGGAATAATTCGTCCAAGAACAAACAACTTCATAGGAAAATTTAGACAGAATTGAAGATGTTATTGCTCCATGATCAATTTATAAGAATGGCTCTAAGATGTGTTTGGGAGGGGTGAGGGCACATCAGAGGTTAGCTTACAAGAAAATGATTATCCAGTGAGCATAAACTCACTTTTTCTTCCAGTAAAAGATTGTGGAGTTTTGTTTCCTTTAAGGCGATCTTTTACTAGGTTAGTCACCAGGTTCTCAAAGCTCATCATGTCTGAATCCCACTCACCTGTCTCATAATAATCATAGGCTTTTACCGTAGCTGGTTTTAAATTCTCTACTTGGACATCTTGTTCCACCGAAAAGAAGAAACTCAGGGTTTGATTGGTTAGCTGGAGAGACAAGAAAACTGAATTGGAATCAAAGATTAACTTAGTTACTAGTTACCATCTTCTCTTCCTAAGACACTATCAAACCCTGTAGTTATGTTACCCATCTATGCCAAAACCTGTGGAAAGACTGAAGCATTTTGTGAGCTGCATAACATAATGATGGATAAAAGAAGGACAAAAGAGGCAGTTGTGTAGAGAGCGAAAGGTGATAAATTGATCCTGCTAATCGGTCCAGGCCTCATTTCCCTTTGTGGCTATTTTGCCCTCCTTCACCTGTGTACATGAACAGCACTGTTTGGAATCTGTTTTTGTTTGTTAGAACCTCTACTAGTTCTTCCAGATCTAGCAGAGCCACAGAATCTTACCTCTTCAAAGTAAATCAGAACATGGTTGGTGCTCACTTCAGCCCTCTGAATCTGAGGCCCTTCTTGGAGCTGTTGACCAAGAGGATAAGCCAGAAATATGGAATGAGGACATTTTATACTGGGAGAAGATTTTAGATATTTATGTTCTAAATGGCTTCTCGGAATATCCAAACTGCTAATTTTGATTGCTTGAAGAATAATTGTAATAATCATAATGATAATAATAGAAATACTTATCCAACACTTATCTCTTTTTATATATATGCTATACATTTATATACAGATATCTACATGTGATATATTAATATGTATACATATACATGCATATATACCCTTTTTTCGTTTTTATATATAGTTGGAAGGTAATTCAATACCACTCTGCATACCTACATGTCTCAGAGTTTTATGGAACATTGTTTATCATGTTTCTAACTGTGCCCCATATTAATGCCATATAACCATGATACCCACCATTAAAATTATGGAAACACACTCTGAAGAAGCAAGTTTGAGGGTGTAAACCTCTTGAAAACTGCATCAACATAGTCAAAATGATGAGCATCAATGTTGGCATTTATCATGCCTTTGCTTTCTGTAAGAGATTTAGAGTTTACCTCTTTTACTGATGGTTTCACAGGTATGAAGCCTGATACCATCTTCACATCAACAATGACCATGTTGGAGCTGGGTCGGTCTCCAGTATAACTATTGAGGCAAGGCAAAGAGATGGGACATTCGAATAAGATTCCTTGGAATTCATTGAAGGCAGAACTATCCCCTTTCCCTTTATTTCTACCACCCAATTTCTCTTTCTACCATATGTGCTTCTTTGAAAAACCCACCATTTTAAATTCACACTCTTCAGATATGGCAACAGCATATTATTAACACTAAGGCATTTCAGTAAGTCAAGAAAATTTTCTTTTTAATAAATTCCACAATTATTCCATATTCATTATGTGTGACTTTGGACAATGAAGTTCCCCCCTACAAAAATAATCAATTTCTCCATATTCTACAAAAGGTCTAGTCACGATTTAGGATTTACCTAATATTAATGTGAATCTGGAATTCTCTATGAGCATCTACTTCATCACAGTTCTTGGGAACAGTATCAACCTGCAGAGCGAAGGGTGCTTTCTTGTCTTTCTTGGGAAGTATGTTATATCTCAGGGATGTCTAAAATAAATGAAAAAAGTCCTTTATCTTTGGGTTCCAATAATCTGTTCCAGATTATTCAGATCTTCCCTTAGCACACATTTCTTTTCTTTTTATTTTGAAATTCAAATTTGACTCTTGAGACTTTCTCTCCCATTTGCGGCATCCCCTTAGTCTCACCTGGAGGTACACACATCCTAACCCCGACACGGTGGTGCTGTACTCCCCCGGAATCTCTGGCAACCCGACCTCCTGTAGCAGGAGGCGGTTGGCTTCGTCTACTTGGAATTCTTCAGAGAAAGTGTCTGAAGATTTGATGGTGACCAAAGCTGCTTTCTCACTTTTACTAAAAGTTGCTGCTCCATATTTGGAGAGAGCCTGGAGAGCTACCACTGTGTCCTGAAAAAAGATGGGTGCAGAAATCACAGGAGAGGAAGGCAGCAAAATCACACTGGATATAAACCATAATGACACTATCTTCCTTTAGAATTATTTAGTCATAAACACAGTCCGTGAACTCAATTTTAATTCAGTTCACACCTGGTTATTAATGATGAATTATTCTAGGTAATTTAGGAGGAAGTGAAAAAAAGTTTCTTGATTCAAATAGTTCGCAATATGCATGTGGAGATAACAAATACTTGACACAAATGGGGGCTATTTCAATCATCTACAAATGTATGTGACAATATTTGTTATAAAAGTTCGGAGAAGGGAGAGGAAAATCTGGGCTAGAGAAGACTGAAGAAGATGAGAAAGAAGATTATCTTTCAGTAATGAGGAGGGTTTATGTAGATGGAGAGGGTCATCGGGGAGTGCCAGATTGGGGGTAAAATATCAGATAATTTTAGGATTTGGGTAAAAAAATTTTCCTATCCGAGGGAAGTAATCCCATGAAAACATTGCTTTGGGAAGATTGACCTACCTGTACTGTTGGGGCTCCACTAAGGAGAGGTGATACAAGGGAGTGTAGAAGGCATAGCAGTAATTCACACAAAAAGTAGCAAGGCAGGTGACAGTGATGGGGAAGGTGTGCATTAGAAATGCGAACCATTCAATTATTCAACCCCTAAAATATGGTTATGTCTACATATGTGTTAATATATTTGTTTCTCCTTCACAGACCTGAGTGGAGGAAAAGCCCCCATAGGGGTTTTGCTGCTTGGTAATCCACTTCACAATACGCGATGCCACGGACAGGTCCTCTGGAGATGGGGCAGGCTGGACAGTGAGATAGGCAAGGAGCACGTAAGATGTCATCTCCACTTCTGCAGAAGGAGCCCGGGGTTGGTAATAAAGTGTCTTAGCTTCTTGAAGTTTCCCAGGACGTTGCCAGTGGATTGAATCCTCTTTGAAATGGAAAAGGGTAGAATCTTTAAGCTCATAGAATGGTTTCAAAATTTAATCCATAAATGATGATTATAATTAGAGATCACCTAATGAATTGACATAAATGAAGTAAAAAGTGTTAGTCATCATCGAGCAAATCTTTGCCAAGAAAATAAAGTCCCAGCTGATCATCTTGAGTCTTTGTGACCATTACATACTTGTGTGATATTAGAAGTTGTGGCTGTATAGAGTCTATAATGGGTGGGTTGATAAAGTGCTCCAGGTTGCCTAGAGATTGTAAGTGTTAGATCAATGATAATTTCTTATGGTCATTAAAATTAAGGTAGCATGATAGGTGTGAACTCAGTAGAGGTACTCTGCCTTCTTTTGATCACTGGTGATTGTTAGAAGTGAATTCTGCAGTAGCAGTTCTTACCTTCTTTCACAGCCTCTCTGTCTAGTGATTCAAGCAGCTCTCTTCTCTTGGCCTGGTTTCCTGCTAAGGCAAAGGCGTAGGCCAATAATGCCTTGGTATAGACAAGACTTCCATGGGACTCAGAGGTGAAGCTCCAGGCATTTTCCAGGCAGAGCAGAGCATTTTGGACAACTGGGTGCTACAAAGAAGATGAAAGGCAATCCTAAAATAGCAGAACTAGGCAAATGAATTGTCCCCAAGCTAACCTCAGATTAGAAACCCCAATGCACCCATGCAACATCACGGTTCTAACCACGGTTCTGACCAAACTAACCAAGGGAATAGTTTCCCCTGCAGCTTCCAAAACAATGTGGTCCTTTGACATTCCAGTGAAATATACCAAATTAAATACCATGAAAACCACAATTAATTTTCTTCAGGGATTCATAGTGTCATTATTTTTACTCCTTACAATTGGGAAGGAGGTAGAGGGAATGTGCTTGTACATACAGTGACAGGCAGTGGCATCTCCAGCAGAGCAATGGTGATGTAGGCAGAGAGTGTCACCTCGTCGTCCACCCCGCCCTGTAAGGACCAGAGGCAGAGAGCCTCAAACACTCCAACAGTCATTAGCCAGAGTCTGCTAACTCTCCTTTTCCCTTTGGCATCTTCACTAGATAGTTTCTTTTCTTCTGCCATATTGTTGATGTTCCCTCATCCTCCTTTGCCCTAAAATGCTTGAGATTCTCCCAAATCACCTTCCCTAACTTTTTTTTGAATACTATTTTTCGCTCAATTAGAAAAGCTGCTAACATTGCTAAATTTCAGGGGCTTTAGAGTCCACCATCCTTCCTGAAAGCTATGCCATAGGGGCTGTAGGACTCAATATAATCATTCCCTCCTACATATCACTAACTCCAGGGACCAGAACAAAATGAGAGAAGGCATCACCTTCATGGCATTGTTCAGCAGTGATCCAGAGCGCTGGAAACAACCATTTTCCTTTTGTTTCTGTGACAACCAGGTGAGGGCATTCATGATGTGTGAATTTTCCACAAAGATGTACCACTGGGCTTGAGCAAAGGACTTGAGCACAAATGCTGTGAGCCTGTCCAGCAAATGAGAGGCGGAAACATGAGAACCATCTCACTTTTAAAGCTCACTTTGTACACTGCCTCCAGACATTGAACTTCACAATTCAGTGGAGGAAATTGTTGGGGAAACTATACTTGAGAACTGAATATTCTCTAGTCCAGCAAACATAAGAATCTCTATTTTTTTATTTTTATTTTTTTGAGACAAGAGTCTCACTCTGTTGCTGGTCTAGAGTGCCGTGGCGTCAGCTTAGCTCACAGCAACCTCAAACTCCTGGGCTCAAGCGATCCTCCTGCCTCAGCTGGGACAACAGGCATGCCCCACGATGCTGGGCTAATTTTTTCTATATATTTTTAGTTGGCCAATTAATTTCTTTCTATTTTTAGTAGAGACGGGGTCTCGCTCTTGCTCAAGCTGGTTTCAAACTCCTGACCTTGAGCAATCCGCCACCCGCCTCGGCCTCCCAGAGTGCTAGGATTACAGGTGTGAGCCACTGCACCCAGCCCTGAATCTGTATTTTTAAATATCTCAACTTTACTGGTTCCCCAGAGTTGATGCTTTTCATTTCTTTTTTCCCCATGAAATATTTGTTGGAGCCTCCAACTCTCCCCACCATCAAAACTGCATTTCCTGAATGACTTCTCTTGATTTTACTACATTATAGTTTCTTTCTGTCCTCCTCCTCCTCTCCTTCTTTAATGTACCATGTGAAAGTTTCTTTCTCTTTCATTTTACATAATGACACTTTCTGCCTTATGTTTCCATTTGGGGGATCCTTATTTTACCATTATCTGCTGTACCATCAGAGCATGCATGCTTTCAGAGATGTAATGGTGAGATTGCCCAGTAGGGATAACACATATGGCATGTGGCTTTTAAAAGACTAACCATTTTCCAGAAATAGCTCCAGATATTAGAGAGTAGCTATTTCTAGAATTCTTAAATATCATGGATCTGCAGAGAGAATATGGAAATAATTGTCTTACCAAGTGTTTCCCTGACTGCTACCATCACGATCTCCAAAGGTGCTGTATGAACCATCGCTGTGCTTATAATTCAACTGCCTTTGGTACCCTAAAGAGGAAGTTTTCATAGATTTATGAAATAGCAGAGACATTAAAGGATTATTGAATTTCTTCCTCTATGCCATTGAGGAATCATAGGGTAACTATTATTTTACAAAAATGTCCTTAAGACTTGATGATACCATCAAATTTTCTATAGACATTTTATTGGAAATCACAGCAACAGTGACTATAAAATATTAATCAAAGAGATCATTTGAGATCACCAAAAAATTAGGAGATCAATTATGGGTTTCTCTTTTTGAGGTAATATCTCACCACTGATGAGGTAGCTGATGGCTTTGGCCTTGGTCGTCTCTGTCAGCTGTCGGGTCTCATTCAGATAGCTTAGAACATAGATGTTAGGGACAAAAAGGACCATATTCTGTTCTCCACAACCATAGGGCATCTGGAGAAGGTTCTGAAGGTTTTTCACTACAGAGCCTAGTATATCACCTGGGGAATGAAAGTTATAGAGAAATGAGAGGATCACAGAGCTGGTTTGTGTTGCGCTAGAAAAATAGATTGGGATAGCTAACTGAAAGGCCAAATTATGTATGGAGCGAAGGGTAAGAATGTACAAAAGGAGAAGAAACAAGAAATAGGAAGGAAAGAAAATGGTGAGAAGAGAAAGTAGACAACTCAAGGATGGAAAAAGCAGGAAAGAAACTAAATGGCAAGCAATATATCTTTTCTGATGTCTCCTTACTTTTTAAAGTTTATCAAGATATGTAGCACAATATCTATTTGACCCCATTTCCAACTAACACATAGTGCAACTCTTAGCTTGGTGCTCTTTCTCTCAATGCAATGCCTAGTGTCAGGAACTCTATTAATCATGGATGGGGAGGCCCTGCATTAGAATTATAGGGATGAGCAGCTGCTTCCCTTGGGCTTAGAGACTCACCCAAAACTGAATATGTTGCCCTGGTAGATCCTTCAACCACATTTGAAGGAACAGTCAGTGACAACTTTTCAGTCACTGCAGTATCTAATGAAAGAAGACAAACACATGTAAGAAAGGAGAAAATGAGATAAATCTTCTATTTTTGTTATGAATCTTTTTCCTTATATGATCTAGATCCAACCTTTCATTTCTCATTGTCATTATATAATTTCTTTGATGCAATCCAAGTTTCTATTAAAGTCACGATTAATCTTTCTGTGAAGGTGATATTAATCATATATATTTGTGCTACATTTCTATGGCTTTTCTTGTAAGCATATACTAACAGTATACTTATTTCCTTCTCTTTATGATTTATATTAATTACTATTGTTAGTGTTTTTTAATAATCACATTCATTCCATAAATATGTATTAAGTGTGTGCTATGTACGAGGTTCAGATTTAAGTCCACTGATATAGCAATTTTCAAAACAAAATTCCCAATCTCCTGGAGCTTTCACTTTTATGGGAGAAGTAAGATAAGTAAGCAATGTAGTTGGCATGATGAACACTGATAAGTGCTATAGAGAAAATTAAAGGCCAAATGTTTATTGAGCGAGCTAGTAAAACAAGGCAAATCAGGAAGTGCAGAGTATGGGGAGGAGGATCTCAATTATGTGGCTCTTGAGAAAAAGTCATATGTGAGTGACTCTAAGTAAGTTGGAAGTAAGATTTACAGATACTTAGGGAAGATACTTCCAGGAAAAAGGAACAAAAAGTAAAAAGACTCCAGAGGTTGAAGCATGCCTGGGTGTATTTCAAGAGGAGGAAGGGAGCCAGTGTAACTGGAACAAGGAGGGTGGGGGACAGATGGTAGGCTATAAAGTCATGGGATAGGTGAGGGTTTGCAGGTGACATTAAAGACTTAGGCTTTGTTTTTTAGGGATATGGAAAATCCCTGAAAGGTTAGAGCAAAGGAAGGGCATGATCTGACATATGCTTTAAAGGATTCCTCTTTCTGTAGGGGACTAAGGGGAGAAGACCAGGAGGCCAGTTATGAAGTTATTGAGATAGTACAGGAGAAGAAGGCCTAAAGTAGTGGATGTGGTGAGAAGTGGACAGATTCTGGATATAATTTGAAGGTGGAGCTGGCTAGATTTGTGAATGATTGGGTGTGGAGTATAACAGAACATAATAAAGGAGAACACCAAAATTTTTGTGCCCAGCAAGTCAAAGAATGGAATTTCCATCATCTGAGATGAAGAAAATTGTGGGAGGAGCAGGTTTGTGGGGCCCAGAAGAGGTTCAGTTTGGAACATGCTCCTTTTGAGATGCCTATTAGACTGACAAGCCTATAAGTGGAGATGATGAGTAGGCAGTTGAACACATGAACTTGAGTTCAGGAGAAGGGCGTGGACCACAGATGTAAATTTTATGGCCTCTAGTATGCAGTTATTATTAAAGTCATGTGACTAGGTGAGATTATCAAGGGATGCTCATGTAGAGAAGAGAGATCTGCAGCATGAGCATCTGTCCTCAAGATGATTCTATTAATAGATGGCACAGAGTTGTATTTTTAATGATTTTTATATAATTGTATTAAGGATATGAGTAAAATATTGGTGTTCTATATATGTTAGTGACCTGGAGTTCCTCTTAAAATAACTTGTTTAAGTAAAAACATAAGTACATTTAAACTATTAATTGAGTAATACATAATGCTAGTTAGTGCCACACAGATATTTCAATATTTTGAACACAGTTTAGGAAGACATTTGGGAAACACAGATATAGTAGAAAGAATCTTGTCCTGAGATCAATAGCTTTTGTCTTCATAATTAGCCAAGAGCTTTCAGGCAAGTTTTTAAATTTCTCTATGTCTGCTTTTTCTTAAAATATGGTAATAATAACACCTTCAACAGTATTTTCCGTTCATTCCTCTAAGAAAATTGAACCTAATTCCAAATAATTTTCATCAGAAAAATGTTTTCATCAGATGTTCTTAGCTCTGCACATGGGAGAGTGTAAGAGTTTTTTTGTTTTGTTTTGTTTTGTTTTTGTTTTGTCTAGAGGAAAGTATGACCCACAGGACATCCCACAACTATGGAATATACTCTGGCAGGTGGCCAAACATGAAAATTTAATCTATTTTTTACACTTACCTGATGCACAGAGCAGTGTGTTGAAAGTTTCCTCCTTTTCTATTCCTTCAGGCTATGTATTGACAGAAAAACAATAAAAAAGTACAGTGATACTGAATGTGTAGAAGGAAAATGAATCACTTCAAAGTAGAAAAGAAAATGTCAGTGAATAATTGAGTTGGTGACACATTCATATTCTTGGGAATGAAGTGTCACCACCACATACGTGTTAGATAATGCTATATTATATAATAAGGCCTCTGAGACTCAGAGAGCATATACCCACATACCTCAACTAGTAAGGGCTTGACTATAGTATCCTTCTGTCCAAGTGTTGGGACTTCAGGCAACTCATTGTCACACAATTCCTGGGACTGCAAAGCTTCTGCAGTAGCTGTGAAATTCACTTTTCCTAGGGAATAAGGTTCTTAAGGAGTTAAGCAGTGATTCTATATGAATAGTTTCTTCTTTTTAACATTCCCACTATATTTAATGGCTTTCTCTTGATGAGTGTTAAAGGAGGTGCAAATGCATGCATTGGGGTCAGAGTGGAAAGCAAATCATCACAACACATGAAGTAGAATTTGTTAACAGCATTAGAACTCACCCAGTGACTTTGGGGTCACAGCCCAGGACAAGGTTTTCCTTCCATTTCCACAGACACAGTGAGATTCTTCATTCTTCTCCACTGGGATGGCCAGGAAAGCAGAAGAGACCTCCAGCTGCACACTGACCTGCCCCGACACCAGCCACAAGTTTGTGAAGGAACACAGGTAGAGGGCAGGGGGGCGAAGCTGGAAGGGGCAATGCATACCCATCCAGAGGCTTTGGCAAGCTTTTAAAACAGGGTAAATCCTACCAAATGCTTTAGAGTTTAGATGTTTGCAATAAGGGAATTGAAAAACTTACAGGAACTAGGATAAATGCTTAGGATTTTTGTCTAGTGCCAACACAAGGAAGATATGTTCTCTTTAGTCAGAGTGAAAAAGTGAAGTAATCAGTGGATATCATGTGTGAATTTAGGAATACCCAGATATAGAGGACTGGATGAATACAACCTTACCACTTTGGAGCTGTCAGGTAGCTTTGCTCTTAGTATCTGTTCTGTTCCAAAATTAATATAGATCATACTCAGTTCTGATTCACTACATTACCTAGAGACCTAGGTAAAGCATGGTGATTATATTCCTTCCTTCTGTTTTCACTCTTTTCCAGAGAAGTGCCCTTACCCGAATGCATTGGGACAAGTAGTTGAACACAGTGGCTTTGAGCATGAAGGCTTCTCCTCGCACCACGGAATAGGGGAGGGTGAGTTCTAGGAAGAAGGGCTGGAAGACTACAAAAGAGATGACAGGAGAGAGGCCAAGCCCTGCAGTTCCAGACAAGCAGAGAGCGCTGGCCTTCCACTCCGTGATGGTGTCAGGGACCTTCATGGCCAACTCGCTTCCACCTGATGGGCTAGTGAAGGAAAAAAGAAGTAGCATGTGAACAAATCTCTTTTTTAGAACGAACCATAGCTGATCCTAGAACATGATAACTCAGTAACCTAGTGTGGTAAATGCTAAACTTGATCTAAAGTTTGGTGCTCCTAGTGCTGTCTTTTAAAAGCCCTTCCTTCCTTCCTTCCTTCCTTCCTTCCTTCCTTCCTTCCTTCCTTCCTTCCTTCCTTCCTTCCTTCCTTCCTTCCTTCCTTCCTTCCTTCCTTCCTTCCTTTTCCCCTTCCCTTCCCTTCCTTTTATTTAAAGAGGATAGTAGCTTCTTGCTTTCTATTATTTTAGTTATCTAAGGATCAAATTAGAAAAAGTTAGCATTATTTAGCTATGAGATAAATAAACTGTGAACCTAAATATTTCCCAGAAAAGAGTGGAGCAGATCTGAAAGGATCAGGAATCCAGGACGACATCAGAATCATAAAGCAGGATTCGAATCCTCTCCTAGGCTAAATTCCAGGCAACATACAACTTACTCGAGTTCCACCAAGTCCCAGATCCAGGTCTCAGGGAAATACTTCCGGACCGTCTCCTTCACTTGAAAAGCCAGAAAGTCTCCTCCTGCTATCACTGGGTAAGGCATTGGTAAAGCACCAGCTAGTCCAGGTGAGGCTCCCACACCTGCTATGGGGAGACAACACACAGGCCCCAATGTGAACCTCATTTTACCATTGATTTCTTATAGCTGCCTTATTTCTCAAGTGGAATAATGTCATTCGCTCAGGGATGTTTATTATAGGAACTTGTCATTTAGTTCAATAGTCTATTTGTCCTATAAGAAGCCTAATAATATTGCTTCTTCAAATAGACTCTAGAGTATTTTTTTTCCCCAGATGGCTGACTAGAGAGTTTGAACACCAATTCTCCCCAGAAGGAAGAACCAAAGTTACAGGTGGATAATCACAGCTGAAGTGAAGTGCTAAGGGGAGAGTGCTGGAGCCTATTGAAGAGCTCACAGGAAGAAGCTGTGACACAGAAAAGGAAAGAAGCAAGAAGCTGGCAGAGATTGAACAGGGGCCTTAATATTACATGGAAAGGGTAGGTGGAGAGGTCCTCAGCTCCCCTCACCCTTGTGGCAGACTGCTGGTTTCTGAACTTAAAAAAGAGCTGCTCTGTCCTCATGAGCACAAGTACTGGAGTGGACTGTGATTTGGGGACTTTGTGAGGGCATTACACTGGGATACCAGCTCACACAGGGCTGCCTGCTTTCCCCCTGGGTGCAAGCTATGATGGCGGGTGCCATAACTGGTGCTTTGCGGAACTCTGTACTGCCCAGGGACCTTCAGCCCTGTGTCTTCACATCGCTGACGCCCTGCAGACATTCCCCAGCGTCTGCTCGTATTGCAGCAGCCACACAGGGTGGCTGACCCCGTGGTGCAGCAGGACCCACAGTGGTCTAGTCCTCAGGGATTGCCATTCCTAATGGATGGGGGAGTGTCTCACAACAAGCGAGCACCCCTGAGGACAAAGGAAACCAGAGTGTGAGCTTTTCCATGTCATAGAGTTCCCCACTATGGGCAGAGAGTGACTGTGCTTCTTTCGGCAGAGATGTGGGCACTGTGGTGAGCTCTGTGGGGAAAGACTGTAGTTCCACACCAGTGGCCAGGCAGCCATGAAGGGATGTGGAGAGGGGGATGTATTCTTCTCCCCCACTTGCTGCAGCTGGGACTGCTCCCATGGGAGCTTAGCACAGGTATTGCTTGTGGGTAGCCATTCTAGGGCATTTAGGGGTGACTGCATCCCCATGGGAGGTGTGCCCTCTGGGCCCAGGCTTGCACAAGGGGTAGGACCCCTCCTCCTCTCCACATGGAACAGCAGTGTTCCTGCAGATGGACAACAGTATCTATCTGATCTGAATATCCTGAGCACCTGGACAGGGGCATGATAGGGAGGCAGATCACATTCCTGCTGGCCCGGTAGTGGAGCTGGGGCAGCTCTCTTCCCTCTTCTGCATGGAGACCTTGTTGCATTTCACTGGGAGCTCCCCCTGCCACCCCCATTGGGCTGGGGCTTGTACCCACTATTGGGGTATTGCATATACCCATCTGCTTCTGCCACAGTCAGTTTTTACCCATGGGCACTGCCTACTGGCCTACAGACTGAACTGCACAATGCAATGAAAAACATACTAACAAAAGTACACAGCACTGGGGAATGGCATAAGCTTCCTGAGAATTCCACCATTCTGATCCTGCAGGAGACAATGAGCCTGCTCACACTCCTAGTACATTGTTACTACAACGAGCATCTGAGAAAGCCACTACACAAAGGCTATTTATAACCAAAGATCTCATACAGAGTCTTTGCCACTGAAAGCACACAGAATGGAAGCCAGGCAATCATACACAATATGCATTATAGTCACATTCTTAAGGGGGAAAGAAACCATCCAATTGATAATAAATTCTAAAATAATAAGAAGAGACAGTCAAGCCAGATGAGAAGAAACCAGAGAAATAATTTTGATAATATGTAAAAACAGAGTTTTACAGTACCCCCAAAGGATTAACTAACTCTCTAGTAATGTACTGAAATGAAATCTTTGAAATAGCAGGTAAAGAGTTCAAAATACTGGTTATAAAGAAGCTCAATGAAATCCAAGAGAAAGTTGAAAGCCAACACAAAGAAATAAGCGAAGGTTACGCAAAAAGTCTAACTTTCACTACTATGCAATATATCCATCTAACAAATCTATCATGTACCCCACAAAACAGTAAAATAAAATAAACCAAATATAGTCTAGAGGCAACTGCATTTTTTAAATAAATAAAAACGAATATAGCTCTCTCTAAGATGATTATTCAACTGGTGAGGAGAAGGATAAAGAGTAACTTAATACATGAAATATTACTTTGACACTGAAATAATGATCATATATCTTCCTTTGGCAGTGAGAACCAAACAAGAAGAATGCTGAGCAAGAGGATTTCAGGAATGATTTGTTTGTTTGTTTTCACAGTGAATGAAATGTGGAGATGTAAAGAGTAAACAACATGATACAGTAAAAGTATGTGTTATTGACAATGGGAACTTAAGAAAGAAAAGAAACTCAACTTTGGTTTGGCCAGAATAGACTTTACCCCAAAGTGGAACTTAAGATGGTCATTGATGGACAGGAAGCAGAGGAGAGTGGGAAGGCATTCCAGGGAAAGGGCTGTATAAATACATTCCCAGAAGTGGGAAGGGATGCTTCAAAAGGATAATGAAAAACTTACTACTCTAGAATAGAATGTCTATTTTGGGAGTGTGTTTAACACAGTTGGGTAAACAGGAAATACAATTATATAATAAAATATCACGAAGGTTAGGAGAAATGAATAAGATCTGTTAAAGGAGGAGTTAGTTATCTTAATAAAAAAGAGTGAGGCCGGGCACGGTAGCTCACGCCTATAATCCTAGCACTCTGGGAGGCCAAGGCAGGAGGATCTCTCAAGCTCAGGAGTTTGAAACCAGCTTGACCAAGAGTGAGATGCCGTCTCTGCCAAAAATAGAAAGAAATTAATTGGCCAACTAAAAATATATAGAAAAAATTAGCCGGGCATGGCGGCGCATGCCTATAGTCCCAGCTACTCGGGAGGCTGAGGCAGAAGAATCACTTGAGCCCAGGAGTTTGAGGTTGCTGTGAGCTAGGCTGACACCATGGCACTCTAGCCCAGGCAACAGAGTGAGACTCTGTCTCAAAGAAAAAAAAGAAAAAGAGAGTGATACTCCAGAGATCAGAAAGAAGATACACATATATAAAAAATATATATCTTAAGATAACTATTTATAATTTTCTTAAGATAATTATATATACATGCATAATTATAAATAGATATATAAAGAGACTTGAGACAAGAAAGGTAAATTAGAAATTTTTTAGTAATCTAGTTATGAAATTATGAGAGGCAGGACTAATATGATATAACTGAAAAAGAGGAGGAAAAAGTGGATAGGTGACAAATACCAAAAGAAAAATTTATACAGAATATTACAGAATATTTGGAATAAGACTATAATGATGGTACTCTTGAGCTTTCATTTTCTAGATCATTCACTGGCATGCTTTCTCTTAAGGTTGAAAAGAAGACATTGACTTGGTATTGAAGGATATAAAAATCAATTAATAATGGTTCTCAGTCTTTTTTTAAACAAAGCATTCTATTACATGAAATCATAATTAGATTTTTTCATTTTATGCTCACAATAAAATGAGTTTGGTTGCCATTCTGACTTTAGATGTAAAGAAATTGAGCCTCCAAAAGGTGAAGTGAGTCTGTAAATTTTCAAAGTCACATAGAGCAGAGAGAGGTGTAAAGAGAAATTGCCTCTTTTTTCCTAAAACAGTGTTCTTTTTTTAACTATATAGGATTTTTTTTTTCTGTTGAGGGAATATTCTTATTCATTCTTTTGTTTTCTACTAAAACTTTACTCCTTGTAAATAATCTACTGTATTAAAATGTGTTTATTCTTTTTTTTAAATAAATATTTTAGAGTGCCATCCTCATTTTTTATTAAAAAGTAATTTTAGTAGAAGTCAAGCATGCAGAAAGAAATTTCTCTAGGCCTCACAGCAGCAGAAAAGAATACTTAGAGTCTTTTCAACTTTTCCTCATTTCCAGGTATACATGAAACACAAAAAGACTACACACTAGCATGTCTGCCAAAATTTGAATTATTCTATCTTGGTCAATATTAAAAAAATCACTTTGATCTCCATTAAAAAGATATGACAAAGACAGTATCCATATGATCCTTCTCATTTCTCAGTCCCCCTTGCAGGTAGGGTAGGAATGTGGGCAGAAGTGGCATAAGCCATCTCCACTACTGGCCATAAAAGTCATGTGCAAATCTACTCCTTTTTCCCCATGGTTGTGGCCCTGACAGGCACATTGGAGGTGGTAGAGTCACAGAGGAAGGCAGACTGGTTATCCCTGACTCAATACTTGGCGGGGAGCTATTCTGGAGAGCTACTAGACCCACAAGCAGGTCTTATGTGAGGAAAAACTGAACCGTTATCTTTAGCTATTGAGATGTAGGGGTTGTTTGTTACTGCAATATAATCGGTCTTATTCTGATTAATTTAAATAGTGAATCCACAGTAGATAAAGAGGATATGAAGTAGCAAGACTATTGAAGGCTAGGACAAAAGGTAGTCAATTTTGATACCAGAGAGAGAATAATAATAACCACTTTAAAATCCTATTTTTGAAAGGAAAATGTTATTTGAGGATAATTTGCCAAGAAGTTGCTGCAGTTGCAAGATCCAATATTGAGAAAAATAGCTTTTAATATCAACCCAACCTAATAAAGCATAATTTTTCTTCTATTATTCTAGCAGACAAATAAACCATACCCTTACCTTCTGCAGCGGCAACTCTCATTGGTAGATATGGATGTACTGAAGGCGACTGACAAAACCGTGGCTTACGGATTTTTGAGTTGGTAAAAATATCTAATCCTATAGACTGGAAAAAATATTAATTGTTAAAGCATAATAACAATCCAATCTTGAGACTGGAATTAATTTATCAGATTTGTATTGTACTTTCACTATTATTTTACACACAGCTTATAGGATCATCATGAAAATTCCACACAATAAAGAGGAGAGCTATTTTATAAATATGAAAGCAGAGTCATACAAGGTCAAGTTCGTTCAGCTAGTAAATGGATGTTCAGATTCAAATCCACTTTTGATTCCTATTTCTACATACTGTCTGGTATACTCTGATACCTTTTTAATTGTATTTCTAGCACCCCCAAAGACTGAGTACTTTAGACTTAGATTTTTTCCCCTTCTTTTTCTCTACAAAACAATTATCTATATGTAGATATACATATATTAAATAGATAGGTATATTTCCAAATGGTTTTATTACAGAGAGCATTTCTTTTGGTTTCTTGTCAATTTAAATTGTAGAGTTGCATGCATATTGGAGGTTTTTCTTTACAATTTTAGTAAACTCTGTTTTGTTTAGGTTTACTTGGAGAACATGCCTTTCCCTGAATATCTGTAGACCCATAAAATTGAGAGAACTCATCCCTTTTGTGATTGGTCCTTTCCTCTTTACTCTCTCATTTTTCTCTTAACTGTCTCAAATGTTGCATCCAAAACCTACATGCAGATGCCTGTAGTAGTCTGAGTCCTACAGCCCAGCTGTTCCCATCTTCTTCCTTCTTCAGTGTTAGTCACAGACAAATATTAATACTACTTGCTCTTTTATCTCAGAGTATGTGGGAAACTGTGGGACCCTTGAGCACAGTTGTCAGTGGTGGTTGTGATATGGGAGAGGAAGAAAAAACTCAGAACTCAATATTTAAAAATTAAACAGCTAGTTGATGAACCTGATGAGTGTTCTTCCCATTCCTTCACCACCAGATTTGTGACTTGGAGGCTCCAGAAGAGAAAGAGATTTAAATGACTCCCAGCTAAGCTGCAGAAAAATGGCATATGTTTTTCTCAAGGTGTGATGATGAAAGTCTTTACTCCTTTGTGATAGTGCCAAAGTTTAATTTGACAACCTAGATAAACTCCCCTTTTATATTAATAACTCTGCTCGGACATAGTTACACCTAAGAAAACCATTTTAAAGCATCCTAACATTTCTAACACAAGTTTTCTTTATCTTTTCTTAAAAAATGAAAGGCTACTTTTAGTTTTCCTGAAGTTTTCCCGCACTATAACTATTGTACTTTATGTATTCAATCATGTGTTCGTTCAATATGTATGTATTGACTGATGTGATGGCTGCCAGCAAGATATTCACTTTTCCATGGGTGTAAGACACACTATGGAAAATATATTGTTCTGTTTTTCTCACATATTAGAATCTCTGAGTCACTGAGAGGGCAATATGATGGTGGTTAGTAGCTTTGGGATTAAGTTAAGGTTTGGGGCCTAAAAATAAACTACTTGCTGTTTAAGGTGCCAGAGAAATTTATGTGTGAGTATCTGTATGTATACAAAGTTCTCTATGACTCTGAGGTTCCAATACTTCTTTTACGTATGATATTGTCAGGGGAAGGGAGGATCAGGCCCTAGAGTTTAGAAGCCCATTGGTTCTACAAATTAACAAAGACTTAGAAATCAATTTTGGTTGTGTTTTTAAGAAGAGGAATTAGGGAGAAAGATGGATGAGAAACACCACCAGATAGAATATCTCTGCAAAAAAGACAGTTCCTAGAAGAAATTAGAAGAAAGAAGCAAGCAGACGAGCATACATTGGACGAGGGTCAAAAGGAGAGGTACCGGAGACTATGGGAGACTCCATGGGAGGACATTGCAGAGGAGAACTAGAAGACACCTCCCAAGAAGCTTGGAGACCAGCATCAAGGGTAGGTGGAGTGGTTAACTTTCCTCTCCCTTGCATCTCAGGCTGCTGATGGGCCCACCAGCAGATGGAGAGACCTGTGAACACCAGCCCAGAGATGACCACCACCAGTGAGCGGTAAGCCTGTAGTGGATGCAGCACCAGGCTCCCCACTCCCTAAGGGCAACTCCATGTGCACAGACCCGAGCCGCGCAGCAGGTGCCATATTGCTTCATCCTTCCCTATCCGTGGCTGCCGAGAGAGATACTATAGCCACAAGCTAGAGGCATCTCCAGGGAATGGGACCAACCCTTTTGGGGCCCTTCAGCTGACTGAAGGGTACTCAGACTGTGAGCTCCCTACCCGCCAGCCCTCCCAGGTGCTGCTTGCCCGGCAATACCAGAACAGGGCAGACACTGAGGCTGAGAGACATCAACCCAGCTTGGGCTCTGAGGGGGGGTGGGCAATTAGGACTTACACTCCTCTCCCTGGTGGAATCAGGGATTGAAATCTGGGGCCTGGAGGTCAGACCCTTGGACCAGATCCCATGCACCCAGGTCTCGCATTACCTGGGGCACAGAAGGCATATTCATGAACAGCCTACTGAGGTGTGTGTGCCTTCAGGGGCAGATCAATGTGCTTGAGGGCAACCCTCTTCCCAAGGGGGGGCATGTGCCCAGCCCAGGCACCAACCCTGCAAGGAGAACCTCCTGGCCTGCATCACAGCCAGTGGAGACACGGTGGTGTGAGGTCTGGCCTGCTGGAAGAGGCCCAGAAGAAGCCATGGAGTTGGGGATGGTGGAAAGGAGCAAGGCCCACTCCAGACTGCAGGTCTCAGACAGCCCCACCCCCACACGCAGACTTTCTGACTGAGTGGGGCCATTCCGTCCCCTCCCTGACAGCTTTTCCCAGAAGCAAAGAACAGAACTTTCACCCCTGCTAACAGCATTTGTGGTCCCTGTGGGCAGGCTTAACCAACCCAGCTCTACCCAGACTCACTCCCAGACCAGCCCTCACTGAGGTGGAGAATAAAGACACACCTGAAAGGCATAGGGCCCCACCCACCACCTGAGGCACTAGAGAGCCTCTCCAGAGGAACAAGAGCTGGTTACAGGACCCCAAAACAACAGTGTAGCCTGATGCTCTCAGCAAGTGCCACCTACTGACAGGGAGGACATTCTGCACACCCTTTTACAGTATCTACTAACTCATCGTACAGGGTGTAGTCGAATCTCACCCACAAACACCACCTACTGGCTCAGAGATTAAACAGGGCATGTCATTACCCAAACGAAAATGAAAACCTAAAGGTAAGAAGCAACAACTGGTCCAGATGGGAAGAAATCAGCGAAGGTACTCTAGAAATTGAAAACTCAAATGGAAAGAAAACTCCTAAAGAGGAACACCAGCCCCTTTAGAAATGAACATCAACCAAAATCAGAACATTAAAAAGACAGAAGAATAATTTGGATCTTGGATTGTAAGAAAATTCAACAATTTGCAAGAAAAACTCGATAATCAAAAAAAAAGAAAACACAAAAAGATTCCAGGACCTAGAACAAAAATTCACTAAAGAAATTCAAACAATGGAGAAAATCTAACCCAACTCTTAGAAATGAAGAGTCAATTCAGGGAACTACAAAACACAGTGGAAAACCTCAAGAACAGGGTAGATCAAACAGAAAAAAGAATCTCAGAGATTGAAGATAACACCTTCCAATTAAATAAATCAGTCACAGAGATAGAGCAGAGAAATAAGAGAAAAGAGCAAAGCCTACAAGAGATGTGGGATTATATGAAGAAGCCTAATGTGAGGGTCATAGGGTTATCAGAAGGGGAAGAAGACAACATTCAAGGGTTGGATAAGCTGTTTGAAGATGTATTAGAGGAAAATTTCCTGGGCCTTGCTAAAAATCTAGATATACAAGTTCAAGAAGCTCAAAAGACCCCTGGGAAATTCAATGCAAATAGGAAGACGTCACGACATGCAGTCATCAGAATGACCAAAATATCAACTAAAGAGGCCCTTCTACATCCTGTAAGACAAAAGAAGCAAGTAACCTACGAAGGAAAGCCAATCCGAATAACGCCAGACTTTTCTACTGAAACTTTACAAGCAAGGAGAGACTGGTGCCCCATTCTCACTCTTCTGAAACAGAATAATGAATGCCCAGCCTAGAATCTTATTCCCTGCAAAATAAAGTTTTGTATATGAAGGAGAAACCAAGACATTCTCAGATACGCAAAGACTGAGGGAATTCACCAAGACAAGACCACCCCTTCAGGAAGTACTCAAAACAGTGTTACCCACGATTAGCACAATAAACATTCACAAATGTAAATCTACTCAAAAGCTAAAGATCAAAGCCCAGAAACCACAATGGCTCAAGAGAGAAAACAAAGCAACAAAGTTCAACCCAAAATAATGAACAGAAGTATGCCCCACCTATCAGTTCTCTCAATAAATGTGAATGGCTTCAACTCCCCACTCAAGAGACAAAGCCTGGCTGAATGGATAAAAAAACACAAGCCAGGTATCTGCTGCCTTCAGGAAACACATCTAACCTGCAAGGATGCAGTTAGACCAAAGGTAAAGGGGTGGAGAGCAATATTTCGAGCAAACGGAAGCCAAAAGAAAGCTGGC
>VSMD01107407.1:0-27384 GCA_008750895.1 Mirza zaza
AATTTTTTCTATATATAAGTTGGCCAATTAATTTCTTTCTATTTATAGTAGAGACAGGGTCTCGCTCTTGCTCAGGCTGGTCTCGAACTCCTGAGCTCAAATGATCCGCCCACCTCGGCCTCCCAGAGAGCTAGGATTACAGGCTTGTTCTTTCTTTCTTTCTTTCTTTCCTTTCTCTCTCTCTCTCTCTCTCTCTCTCTCTCTTTCTTTCTTTCTTTCTTCTTTTTCTTTTCAATTTCTTTTTTAGAGACAAGAGTCTTGCTCTGTCTACCAGCAGGCTGCAGGCTGGAGTGCAGTGGTGTGATCACAGCTCACCGCAGCCTCAAACTCCTAGGCTCAAGCAATTCTCCTGCCTCAGCCTCTGGCATAGCTGGGGCTCCAGGTATATGACACCATGCCTGGCTAATTTTTTTTTTTTTTAATTTTTTATAGAGACAGGGTCTCACTATGTTGCCCAGGCTAGTCTCAAGCGATCTTCCTGCCCCGGCCTTCCAAGATGCTGGTATTTTGAGCCCATATGTCTAAGCTTCTCTTTAGTGAGAAAGACCCAGACATCCAGTGACAGCCTAAACTTGGGCATTTGAAATTCTACTCCCACTTGCCCAATGGATCTGGGAAGTTCTCGCGTAGAATTTCCTTGGCTTAAGTTGTGAATAAAGGCTGCCTACTCCTCTCAGGCTTTGAGGGTTTCCTCTGATGCTGAGCTTACCACTGAAGCACCAAGTTCTGTGACTTGCCCTCCTCAGCATCCTGGCCCCATTTCTATCACACCTGACCTGGTCCACACCACCATCCTTCCTGGGTAGCTTCCCCAGCCTGCTCACTGATCATCCTGGCCCTCTCCAAGGCCTTACCTCCACTGCAGCCAGGGTGGACTTTCCAAAACACAAATAGAAGAAGTGGGGTGGCAGATAAGGTTCAAAACACTCAGCGTGCTCCATTTGGCCCCTGTGGCTGGCCCTTGATGACAACACGCTCAATTCTTATCCACCTCCCTTTGTCCCTGCTCTTTTAAACTATTTACAGTTTCCTCAATACTCTACAACTCATTTGAGCCTAAGGGAGCGGTATATACAAAACTTGGGAGGTAAGAGAGTTATAGGGTATTTTTGTACATACTCTTCCTTTAGGCTCAAATGCTTCTTTCCCTGCCTTGTCTATCTTCATCTGGCTCCTATGTGTCTTTAAACACTCAACTCAGGTGCCACCTCCTCCAGGAAGCCTCCACAGACGGTCTGGTCCCTCCAATGTGTTCTCATAGCACCCTCAGCACCCTCTGTCATTGCTCTTTTCATAGGAGTGTATGTTGAGGTTATGGCTGAATTTTATCTCCACCCCCAAAATTCATATGTTGAAACTCAAACCCCCAGCATCTCAGAATGTGACTCTATTTGGAGTTAGGACCTTTAAAGGGTGATTAGGTTAAAAGAACACTGTTAGGGTGAGTCCTGATTTAATCTGACTGGTGTCCTCTCAGTAAGAGGAGATTTGTACAGAGAGAGAGACATGCACACAGAGGAAAGGCCATGGGAGGGCACAGGCAGAGGGAGGCCATCTCCCAGCCAGAAACAGATCCCAGAAGAAACCAAACCTGCTGATGCCTAGATCTCTGACTTCCAGCCTCCAGAACTGTGAGAAAAAAATTCTGTTGTTCAAGGAGGATTGTGGGTTTTGCTGTGGCAGCCCTAGGAAACTGACATCTGCTCACGTGTCCTTCTCCCCTTTAGACAGTGAGCTCCTCAAGGGCAGGGGCCACATCTTGTTTTTCTTGGCTTCCCACACCTGGCCTGGCAAGAGCACACTCAGGAATCACCAAATGACTGGCTGGTGTGAGGCAAGGCAGGAGGATGGATGGAACATGAATGAAAGATGAATAGAAATATAGGAAAGAGAGAGTAGATGAGAAAGACATAGAGAAGAATGGAGGAAGGAGAAGAAGAAAGAGGAAAGAGAGAGAAAAGAGGACCCAAGAGGTATTTTGACAACACAGAGAGCTAGCGCTCCTTACTTTTCTCAGTCATCACTATAAGTCACTAATGCCGAAGTACCTTACCTTTTCCTACAGTACTGATCGGTGTCCATTTTTCTTAGACGATGACAGTTACACTAAAGCGACCAACTATAATTTTGTAATTTCTTTCTTAACTATCTCATTCATTCCACTCCCTCATTCCTCATTTTTTGGTTCTCTTTGGGCATTCTCAGAGTCAGTTTTATCACTCATCCATTTATTTTTATTAATATTATTCATTTATTCAGCTGTTACTGAGCATCAACACCGTGTGCAAGGTTTGGAATCAGGGACAATGATAGAGAGACATAAAGAGGAATTTTTAACTGGACAGTGTCCCCGTTAACTTTGCAAACCAACAGTGGCTATAAAGCCTGACCCCTGATACTGTGATACAGCATGACAGGTGCTGAAGGAGCACTGGAACTCCGAGTGAAGGGAGTCCAGGAGACAGAGAGAACTTGGGGATAGGGAGTCCAAGAAGGCTTTATGTAGGAGGTGGTGTCTGAGTTGTCCTGAAGAAGAGTTAGCATTCCAATAGGTAGGGCCAGGCTGAAGCCCCTCTAGACCAAATAGCAAGTTTCTATGACAGAAAAAAGGGTCAACAATTCTCTAATACAGCAGTTCTCAAAATTTTAAATATATAAGAGAGTCACCTGGGGACCTGTTAAAAATGCAAATTCCAGGATCCCACAGACAGTCAACTCATTAGGACTGAAAAGGCCACCAAAATATAATATTATTTTTTTTTTTTTTTTGAGACAGAGTCTCACTTTGTTGACCGGGCTAGAGTGCTGTGGCATCAGTCTAGCTCACAGCAACCTCAAACTCCTGGGCTCAAGCGATCCTCCTGCCTCGGCCTCCCGAGTAGCTGGGACTACAGGCATGCACCACCATGCCTGGATAATTTTTTCTATATATTTTTAGTTGGCCAATTAATTTCTTTCTATTTTTAGTAGAGACGGGGTCTCACTCTTGCTCAGGCTGGTTTTGAACTCCTGACCTTGAGCAATCCTCCTGCCTTGGCCTCCCAGAGTGCTAGGATTACAGGCATGAGCCACCATGCCCAGCCCAGAAATATGAATTTTAAATAAGCAGCTGCAGGTTATTCTCAGGCTGGTCACCTTTAAAGCAGTCTTTGAGAGGCAATGCTTGTGGAATTGTTGAGTCTTAAAGATTCTGGTATCCTTCCAACGTGTCCTTGCTTACCAGAATCAGAATGTTAATTGCCATGGCTGGAGAGAGCTTGAGGACTGCTCTCCCTTGGGATCTCATGTTGCCTGCATCTGAGAAATGCCAGTAAAACATGTTGGTGTGGTCAGAGTCTGGGTGGGTGGTGATTCTCAGTGATTCAGTGTAAATAAATAAAAAACAAAACGAATGCCCACATAAGCAAATGGACTCTGGTCCTTACGGCTCCCTATAGTGATGCCAGGGTCAAGTTCAGAGGAGGCTAGGCCTTCTCTATTCCTCCTGTTTTGGTTTCCACATTTCTCTTTTCTTAGGACACATTCTGCTCATTAAGGAGATGAAGTCAATTCCATTTTGGCCGTGGGCTAAAACGCAAGTAATACACCCAAAGGGTGGAAAAGGTTCCTGTGTTCCCATGTCTATGAGAAAGAAGCATTAGCAACTTAATACTAGGAAGTTTCTCCAGTGTTGGTTTTAATATACACATTTTTTTTTTTTGAGNAAAGGTTCCTGTGTTCCCATGTCTATGAGAAAGAAGCATTAGCAACTTAATACTAGGAAGTTTCTCCAGTGTTGGTTTTAATATACACATTTTTTTTTTTTGAGACAGAGTCTCACTCTGTTGCCCAGGCTAGAGTGCTGTGGTGTCAGCCTAGCTCACAGCAACCTCAAACTCCTGGACTCAAGCAATCCTTTTGCCTCAGCCTCCTGAGTAGCTGGGACTACAGGCATGTGCCACCATGCCCAGCCAATTTTTTCTATGTATTTTTAGTTTGCCAATTAATTTCCTTCTATTTTTAGTAGAGACCGGGTCTCGCTCTTGCTCAAGTTGGTTTTGAACTCCTGACCTTGAGTGTTCCTCCTGCCTTGGCCTCTCAGAGTGGTAGGATTACAGGTGTGAGCCACCACGCCTGGCCACATTTTTTTAATTGAAAAATATTTCCATAGCCAGGCATGGTGTCTTGTGCCTAGCTACTTGGGAGACTGAGGCAGGAGGATTATTTTAGCCCAGGAGTTCAAGGCTGTAATCATCATGCCTGTAAATAGCCACTGCACTCCAGCCTAGGCAACTTAGTAAGATCCTATTTCTAAAAAAAAAAAATTAAAAATAAATAAAATATAAAAATGTTTCAAGAATAAATGAAGATTGTATATATTTAAGGTGCACATTGTGATGATTTGATATACATATACATTGTGTAATGATTATCACAAATTATAATAATTAACACATCCATCACTACCCATGCTGTACATTAGATCTCTAGAACTTGTTCATTTTTTTAAATAATAAAATATTCTACATATGAGATTCTCCCTTTTCTTCTCCTTAACATCTCCTACTTTGAAAAACTCATATGAGCCTTTGATGTCATTTTGCTTTTCATCTTTTACAAACTGTGTTTTAATTAGACAAGCATTCCATAAACCCATTCTCCCATGGAAGATGAAAATATATTTAAGAAGACCTAACAGATGTTGAGCAGTTATTGGGGCCAGGAAAAGTCTAAGGGCTTCATAGACATTATTTCAGTTGGTCCCCACAACAAATATACAGTACTGTGAGTATAACGACTTATACCCATTTTATGGATGAAGAAATTGTTTCCACAGGAGGGGGCAGTCAACTTTGTCCAATGTTACTAAAAAGGACATGTAAGATAAGGACTGAGAATCAATGATTGAACTTGATGAGATGGGGATTGTTGGAGATAGTGACAAGGACAGTCTATAGCATGGTGGATGAATGTCAGACAGAAGGGGTCAAGGAGAGCCTGGGGAAAAGAGAGACCATGAGAGATGAGGAAGTGCAAGCAGCGAGGATGGGCAGCTTTTTTTCAGAGTTTTGCTATAAAGCAGGGCAGAGCAGGGCCCACCTTTTGGAGGGTTCCAAGGAAGGGATTCTAAACGTGGGACATATTACAGCATGTTTTATATGCTGAAGGGAATTATCTGGAAGAGAGTGGAAACTTTTGGATACTGGAGAGAGAAGGGAAATGAGGAGCAAAGTCCTTGCACTTCCACTTCCGTGGACAACAAGCAGTATCTCTGAGAACAGATATAGGTTGGTGGGTGGCAGTGGTGGTGGGAAGACGGGATCTTTTGTTCTGATGGCTTCTATTCTCTCAACTGAATGAGTGACAGCAACACGTGCGGCAGGGGACAGGGAACGTGTGCCAGTTTGAGGAGACCAGAAGGCTTGAAAATGTCCTTTTGGACGGTGGGGGATCAATAGATTCAGGAAACACTGTGGGCAGTGCTAAGGTCCAACTCAAATTTGTGTTTGGACATTTTTAAAAGGCCACTCAGTCTAGTTGAATGTGTTTTTAACTTAGTTGGAGACACAAAGTGGGTGCAGAGCCTGATTTAACCAAGTTGGGGTTTTACCAAGCCAAAGGAAGGAGGGCCAATGGTATTGATAATGCTTATGAGAGGCAGAAGGTACAGCCCTGGAGCATGGAATCTAAGGCAGATTAAAGGAAAGAAAAGAAAAAGGAAGAAAGAAAAGGCTCATGCCTGTAATCCTAGCACTTTGGAAGACTGAGGTGGGAGGATCGCTTGAGGTCAGGAGTTCAAGACTAGCCTGAGCAACATAGCAAACACCCCATCTCTACAAAAAATAGAAAAATTAGCTGGGCATGGTGGCATGCACCTGTAGTCCCAGCTACTTGGGAGGCTGAGGTAGGAGGATCACTTGAGCCCAAGAGGTTGATATTTCAGTGAGATATGATGACACCACCGCACTCCAGCCCAAATATCAGAGTGAGACTTTGTCTTAGGGAAAAAAAAAAAAAGGAAAGGGAAGAATGGGGCATTAGTGTTTAATGGCTACAGAGTTTCAGTTGGAGATGATGAAAAAGTTCTGGAGGCCGGGTGTGATGGTACATGCCTGTAATCCTAGCACTCTGGGAGGACAAGGTAGGAGGATCGTTTGAGCTCAGGAGTTCAAGACCAGCCTGAGCAAGAGCGAGACCCTGTCTCTACTATAAATAGAAAGAAATTAGCTGGATAACTAAAATATATATATATTAAAAAAATTTAGCTGGGCATGGTGGTGCATGCCTGTAGTCCCAGCTACTCGGGAGACTGAGGCAGGCGGATTGCTTGAGTGCAGGAGTTTGAGGTTGCTGTGAGCTAGGCTGACACCACGGCAATCTAGTCCGGGCAACAGAGTGAGACTGTGTCTCAAAAAAAAATAAAAATAAAAAACACCAAAAACCATGAAGTATACTTCCATGTAAAACACAAAACCACTGAATACATTTGGATACACCCAACTTCCAGCCTTGGCAGTGATTGTCCCGAGTTCCGCAAGAGTCATTTGTCCACCAGGGATAAGGATACCAGGATTTAATGTAGGAGAGATGATTCCAGTGCTAACCTTTCTGCTAAGTGACTGAATAATCTTTGACATGTCCTGTCACTTGTTTGCGACCTAATTTCCTCACCTGGAAAAGTGGGGTTAATAATATATCTCCAAACAGAGCAGTCTAGAAAATGAAACAAAGTAAGATAATGCATATTAAAAGTGTTACAATATGTTTCTTAATGATAATATTTTAGACATTCTTGTTTCAATTTTCTCTTTCCCAGTCTTTTGTTTGTTTGTTTGTTTGTTTGTTTGTTTTTTTGAGACAGAGTCTCACTTTATTGCCCAGGCTAGAGTGAGTGCCGTGGCATCAGCCTAGCTCACAGCAACCTCAAACTCCTGGGCTCAAGCAATCCTGCTGCCTCAGCCTCCCAAGCAACTGGGACTAAGGCATGCGCCACCATGCCCGGCTAATTTTTTTCTATATATATTAGTTGGCCAATTAATTTCTTTCTATTTATAGTAGAGATGGGGTCTCGCTCTTGCTCAGACTGGTCTCGAACTCTGAGCTGAAATGATCCGCCCACCTCGGCCTCCCAGAGAGCTAGGATCACAGGCGTCAGCCACCACGCCCGGCCTGTTTGTTTGTTTTTTGAAATAGGGTCTTGCTCTGTTGTGTGGGCTAGAGTGCAGTGGCATCATCATAGCTCACTGCAACTTCAAACTCCTGGGCTCGAGGGATCTGCCTACCTCAGCCTCCCTGAGTAGCTGGGACTATAGGCACGCGCCACCACACTTGGCTAATTTTTCTATTTTTTTGTAGAGATGGGGTCTTGCTCTTGCTCAGAGCTGGTCTCAAACTCCTGGTCCCCAACAATCCTACCGCCTCAGCCTCCCAAAGTGCTAGGATTACAGGCGTGAGCCACCTCGCTTGGCCCTTTCATACACTTAACAATGCCAGCTGAATCCACCATTCCCATAGTTATTAAAAATTTATCAGGCTATATCTTTTAGCTGTTGTCTCTTGAGCATACCTATATTCCCAATCATCCCAAAATCTCTAAACAGTTTGTGGATTACCACCATTATTTCATAAGGCACCTCTAGAGAGGAAACATGCCACTGCCACCTGTAGCCAAGCAAGCTGTACCCCAGGTAGACAAGTGACTCCTGTAGAACTCGGAACAGTCACTGCCAAGGCTGGGAGTTGGGTGCATCCAAACGTATTTGGTGGTTTTGTGTTTTACATGGAAGCATACTGCATGGCTTTAATTAGCAGTGGAGGCCGGGCACAGTGACTCACACCTGTAATCCTAGTACTCTGGGAAGCAGAGGCAGGAGGATCAAGGTGGAGGTTGCTGTGAGCTAGGCTGACACCACAGCACTCTAGCCTGGGCAACAGAGCGAAACTCTGTCTCAACACAAAACAAAATAAAACAAAACAAAATTTAGCAAGTAGAATAATTTCAACTGGCTCTTGTTGTCAGTCATCATCAGCCACAGGGTAACTAGTGAGGGAAAAAAATCAAAGGGCTTCTGTTGTGACAAGAAGTGCAACATTTGGCCAGGCGCGGTAGCTCATGCCTGTAATCCTAGCACTCTGGGAGGCCAAGGCGGGAGGATTGCTCAAGGTCAGGAGTTCGAAACCAGCCTGAGCGAGACCCCTGTCTCTACTAAAAATAGAAAGAAATTAATTGGCCAACTAAAAATATATAGAGAGAAAAAATTAGCTGGGCATGGTGGTGCGTGCCTGTAGTCCCAGCTACTTAGGAGGCTGAGGCAGAAGGATTGCTTGAGCCCAGGAGTTTGAGGTTGCTGTGAGCTAGGCTGATGCCATGGCACTGTAGCCTAGACAACAGAGTGAGACTCTGTCTCAAAAAAAATAAAAATAAAAAAAAAGAAATCCAACATTTATTTCTAGGGCAATTCCTATATAGGCTGGAAAATTGGGCAACTCCCTTTGGTTGCCATTAGATGTCACTCTAGACAGGCAAGAGAGTCCTTGGAGGTATCTGTAGAACTAACTAACTGTAAAGGAATGCTGTCGTTTGGCTCCGAAAATGGATTCAACCTCACCGCCGGGACTTGCCTCACTAAGAGTGGCAGGAAACGGTTGCCAGGTTCCAGCGATGGAGCGTGGAGGAAATATCCAGTTGCACCCTGTGCAATGGAAACCTAACTTCCCTGGAACCAAAACAGAATTTAGGACTGAACAAGCCTACCCTCCTCTATCACCCTCCCTAACCCCTAAACCTTTGTTAACCACAAGTTTCAATTCTTTGCGGTTACAAAAGAACAGAAGTTTTTCCTATTTATTTAATAAACTCAAAAACCGCATTTTCTCTGCCTTCTTTCATGAAACACATCTTCCATTTCTGCTAGACTATTTTTTTTTTTTTTTTTTGAGACAGAGTCTCACTTTGTTACCCAGGGTAGAGTGAGTGCCGTGGCATCAGCCTAGCTCACAGCAACCTCAAGCAACCTCAATCTCCTGGGCTCAAGTGATCCTTCTGCCTCAGCTTCCCGATTAGCTGGGACTACAGGCATGAGCCACCATGCCCGGCTAATTTTTTGTATATATATTTTTAGTTGGTCAATTAATTTCTTTCTATTTATAGTAGAGACGGGTCTCGTTCTTGCTCAGGCTGGTTTCAAACTCCTGACCTTCGCCTCCCAGAGTGCTAGGATTACAGGCGTGAGCCACCGCGCCCAGCCTAGACTATGTTTTTGTATGTGTGGCCCAAGGGCAAAAAACTGTGGGACTTAGTCTCCCTTTAGTTTTCAAACTTTTCCAGATTTAGATACTTCAGTGACAAAGTCTGGTGTCCTCAAATCTGATGAGGACCCTCAATGTCTGAACATTCATCTTAAGAGTCAAAATGAAATTGGCAGGGTGCAGTGGCTCACACCTGTAATCCTAGCACTTTGGGAGGCCGAGGTGGGAGAATTGCTTGAGGGCAGGAGTTCGAGACCAGCCTCAGCAAAAGTGAGACAGGTCTCTACTAAAAATAGAAAGAAATTAGCTGGGCAACCAAAAATAGAAAAAATTAGCCAAGCATGATGGCACATGCATGTAGTCCCAGCTATTTGGGAGGCTGAGGCAGAAGAATCATTTGAGCCCAGGAGTTTGAGGTTGCTGTGAGTTAGGCTGACGCCACAGCACTCTAGCCCAGACAACAAAGAGAGACTCTGTCTCAAAAAATAAAAATAAAAAATAGTCAAAATGAAATAATGTAGATAGTATGTTTAACTCAGAGTCTGGCCCACAGTAAGCTCTTAAGAAATGTTAACTGTTATTATTATTATTATTGCATCTGGACCATGACGCTAAGATAATTGTCAGCCAGGACCTAGAGGAACAAGACTGGTTGCAAGGATGCAAAGCCACCCTCCCAAGGTAGCTGGGCAACCTAAATCAGGCTGTCACTGGGAACAACTCCTCCCTGAGCAGTCTGACCACAGGGGAAGGGGAAGCAGCATGGCATCATGAAAACCAATAATTTGGCTGGTAACAGACACTATTTACTGGCTGTGTTTTATATGACAATATAGCTAGGAGCTTCAATTGGCAACTAGAATGTCAACTCCATTATGTCTGCCTTTAACTCTTCTTAACAGCAATACCATTAACTTGTACTGAATACTGACTATGTTTTAGAGCCTTGTGCTAGACACTTGGGATAATTTCTCATCTAATTTCCCTGATCCTCAGAGTTCTTATCCATAATAATGGTAGGGTACATGAGAAATAGTCAATAATGTACATTGTCTTGCTTTCTGTAGGCTTATTTCATTTGAACATAGGATAGGATTGCTTGAAAATCAATTCTAATGCTTTTTGCTTTTCTAATCCCTTCTCTTTTTTGGTCTAGCTGAGTGTTTTTTGAGACTTCACTCAGTCACAAAGCCCCCAGAAGCTTACTAATACCTCCTCTGTTCTGCTGTGAGCTCCAAAGAAATAAAGCAACTTGCTTCAGAGTTTTGCTGGCAGCCATTCTGGGACTAGGAATCAACTCCTGAATCTTTGGCTCTGCTCAAGAAATCAGATCTCCATCTTCTCCCAAATTAACATCAGTGTTTGGTTTTTATGAAAATTAAATCTCTATAAGCATCCTGAGCAAAGAGCAATATAAATACCAGAACTGCCTAACAACCAGAAGGGATGTCATTACTCACTCACTGTGATATTTAGCTGTGTCAGATGGGGAAAACCTTTTGCTTTATATAGCTGTACTTACAGACACACAGGCTGCAGATGAATCAGGCAAGGAGCTCCAAATGCATGTAGGATGCAAGGGAAGTAGAAAATAGAGCCAAAGATGCTAGGGATCCTTCCTGGTATTCAGCATAGAGAAGATTCTTCACTAGCCACTGGCCTGGTTTGGAAACCATGAGAGGAGAGGCCTGGCCACAGATCACTGTGTAACTGAGTTAGAATTGAATGGAAATGGAAAATGAAAGAACTTGGGTGGACTTTCATTTAGTGTTAAAGGGACAAAGTTTAAGGAGTGTCTTCGAGTACAAACTGTGGTGGGAGAGGACTACCACTGTTTTTCCTTATTTATTGGATGGAAACAGACAAATTCTAGCTTAGCGAATTCAAGTTAAGTCCAAGTGGGACCTTTTTGACATAGGAGTTAAATCCTGGAATGTGTTACTGAGGTTGCAGAACCTCTTTCAATTGGGGTGGTTAAATACGTGTTTGGCAGAAGATTGGAGGCAAGGGAGTGAACTCTCTTAGCTCTCTAAATATATATACTGGCCGGGCATGGTGGCTCACGCCTGTAATCCTAGCACTCTGGGAGGCCGAGGCGAGAGGATTGCTCAAGGTCAGGAGTTCAAAACCAGCCTGAGCAAGAGTGAGACCCCATCTCTACTATAAATAGAAAGAAATTAATTGGCCAACTAATATATATAGAAAAAATTAGCCGGGCATGGTGGCACATGCCTGTAGTCCCAGCTACTCGGGAGGCTGAGGCAGCAGGATTGCTTAAGCCCAGGAGTTTGAGGTTGCTGTGAGCTAGGCTGACGCCACGGCACTCACTCTAGCCTGGGCAACAAAGCGAGACTCTGTCTCAAAAAANAAAAAAAAAAAAAAAAAAAAAAAAAAAAAAAATATATATATATATATATATATATATATATACTTACCCTATTAACAGTGTGGCAACAAATATCCCTGTTTATCCAATAAACAGGTGTGCCTTAGGATTTAAGCAGGTTTAAATTTATCAAGTCGATCCTAGATAAATATACGACCTGTACATTTCACAGAACAGAAACTGGACTCCAGCAGCCAGGGCTGCAATGGCAGAAGGGATCCTTGGTCTTTCTTTATCGCCTCTGATTACTGTCTCTTCCAACCTGTCCTTTGGACCCTCTAGCAGCTGAAGGCGAAGCTATGTGACCCCAAGTATCTTTGTCCAGGAGGAAAGAAAAGAAACTAAACCCTAGGGGAATGTCGGCAATGTGGGCTTGGCAAATGGGGAATGCTGGGAATGAGACCACAGTCCAGAGTTCAGATCTCACAGCTTGCCTCGCCCAGCCCTTCAAGAAAGATGAAGCGGGTCCCCGAGAGGGGCTCTCAGCTTTGGAGCTGTGAATCCTGCTTCTGAATCATATTGCTTTTCTAAGCCCTTGTGTCTTATTATAGCAAGAAACACTTCATCCAGTCTGGCTCAGGCTGCAGAGAACTAAACATGTTGTCAAAATACTCCTTAAACTTGGGGTCCAACAAGACCGCACAGGCAGCTGTCTTTATTATCAAACTGTTCTGCCTAATGCTTACCAAAGCATTTGTAACATTGCTCCCATCACGGTGCTCTTCAAAATGAATTTCCCTCGGAAGTAGTTTTTTAAGTTATTGAGAATTTCTGCAAGGACAGTCTGGAAACTAGCAATATTAGTTACCTTGGGGGAGGGGACATAGGAGGTCAGGGATAGGAGTGGGAAGGAGACGTGTTTTTCACTGTATACCTCTTTATATATTTTGAATTATTTACATGTATGTATTTACCTATTCCAAAATAAATACAATCTTTAAACATAAAGTTCTTAAAATTCCATGTGGAATTTAACTTAGCTCTTTCTTTTCCAAGTCAGTTTTGTTTTCCTTTCTTTTTCAGCTCCCAATTTCACTAATAATCACAATGACCACATCTACATTTTGCTGACCACTTACATACTAGGCACTTTGGTCCACATCTTCTGTTCCGTTCGCGATCTCATTTAACAAGCCAATGGGAAGGTTCTGTCATTATCCACATTCTACAGATGAAGCAACTGAGGCTTAGGGAGAGGTTCTTTAGCCAGTAAATATCAGATCTAGTATTCAAATTTGGGTCCGTCCAACTAGCCACAGTTTGCAACCCCCACAACCTACTGCCTCAGTACCTAGGAGAACAACGAAGTATTAAACTGCATCAAACATATTAGGAAGTTTCTTACAAATTCCTTCACTAACCAGACTCCTAAAAGGGACTAAAGTAATGAAGCACATTTAATGCCTTCTCTTTGTCTAATGGCAAAGCTGAGTTTTCAGTACCTGTGCCTTTATGTGTTGGGGCACAGGTTATTTCTGCGGAATGACTGGACTGCATAGCCAGGCTATCAAAGTATAAGGCTTCTATTCCCCTGCAACCAAATCCCGACCAAGGACCCTCTCACTTGGACACATTGTGAGCAGTATTCAAATGGAAAGCATACCCTTTTGGTTTGAGTTAGAAGACAGCACCCGTAGACATACCAGCCCTATTTCTGGTTTAAGGGGAAAAGCTCTCAGGTTCAGAGCAAAGCTGTAAGAATCTTAGAGGTCCCATGAAAGGACAAGCCCCTGGATTACTGGTAGTTTCTATGGACACAAGAAGGAAGGACAGGATAACAATGAAAAATAACCAAGCAGCCCGCAATTTGAGACGAGGCTGCAGAAGGCCAGGTGGAATAACAGCTGATAATATATCACACACTCTCATGAAGCCCCTGTCATCCAAAGATAGAAAAGGGGTTTTATAAACAGTCATCAATTATTCAAAGTTTTGTGGTGAAAATCAAGGCAGGGCTCTGGTAATCATCCTTAAATAAACCCGCCTTCCTTCATGTAGCTTATTCTCACTGTTAGGGAGAGGCTTTATAAGAATATCCTTGAGATACTTTGTAGTTCAAAAGCATCTTCACATGCATTATCTCATTTGGTCAAGCAAGGGTCCTTGTCATGCTCTAGTGCTGGTGACAAAAACCTCCAACTCCACACCCCCTTCCCCTCAAAAAGCAACCAAGTGAGGCTGCCTTTGAATACCAGTGGCAGGCAGGGTTCCAAGCCTGTAGGCTGTGTCCAGGGTGGGGCATCTGGGAACATGTACTTGATTTTAAACAACGAGAATCACAGCGATTCAGTGTTGGCACTAGAACAAGATGTAAGAGCAATTTCTCCCGCCTTCCTCTTCAAAGTTTGCATTCATCATGCTCTCAAAATTAACCTTGCACAAGCATGAGTGTCCACCAGGGTGAGCCAGGTGGCAGAGAAGCACAGGTGACGGGAACATTCTGAGCCAGGAGACCTTGCTCTCTCCCAGTGCCCACTGGTCTTTAACCAATAAATCCCAACAGAATGCCAACCTCCATGTCACGCAGGACCACCATCATTCCAATGACAAGACCTGGAAATCTGACTCCTAATTAATAGTTAAGAATTTTAGAAAAGATCCAAGCTAAATATGTGCTGTGGCTGACAGGGGCTTTCTATGAGAAAGCAAACCTGCTCATAAGTGTTTTAAAAATTTAATCTTTTTGAAACTTTCATTATTTCCCCCCAAGGAGAAAAAGTAAATTGAATTTAAATTCTCCTTAACAAGAGAATTAAATACTAAGGAATACTAGGGTTTTGTTGCTAGAGTTGATCTTTCAGGGGCCACAAATGACTGTAGTGTCTATAATTTTTTCATCTTCCAAGAACCAATCTTTTCCCCATTAGGAACAATATCGCCCCCTTTGAGAATATATTTCAAGGAGGAAGTTCAAATGTTTATCTTTCAGAAACATAATTTTTCTTTCAAAATGGCCACTTATGCGTCATTCTTAACTTGAAAATTATGAGCTGTATCAACCAACTGCCATTACAATGCTGAACAGGAAAAAAAGGTCTGTTGTGTATGTTTTCGTGTTTCAAGCTTTTTTTTTTTTTCCTTTCCCAATCAAGTGAATCGGTCTTAATCATTTTATCTCTGTTTTAAAATCTGTGGCCCCCAGACCTACATCTTTGGCCAAGTTGCCCCTCAGCAACCCTGTAATAACCTGGTTGTTTATTAAGGACAAAGAAAGCAAGGTTGTGTACTGTACCTTCAAGCTAAGCTCGGATTTTCCCTTCTAGTCTGGAAGAAGCTGGAATGGCACGTTCATTCGAATCAGCTGGGATCCCCGGGGGGTGTGTGCAGCAGCTTCTGCTCCCTAAATAATGTGCCCCCTCCCCTTGCAAACTCAGATGGCAATGGGAAGCCTGCCTAATCTCTCCTGCTGTGGGAAGGGTGTGATGAATGACAAGCTTGGGTTTATTTTCAGCTTCAACCCACAGCCCATTTAATGTGTGATCCTGAGTAAAATAACTTAGCCTGGTTGTCACCCATCTCTGCCTTCTAGAACATGATGTGATGTTACTAAATCTGCAGCCCACTTCACGGGGATGTCCTAAGAGGAAGACAGACCACTGGTAAAAAGCCCTGTGAGGGCCCAAAGGAAATGTGTGCAAACTCAAGGGTTTATTACGAGAACTGCAAATAGATCTGAACTTTAAGCCAATAAAGACATCCAGAGAGTTCTAAAGTTCCTTTGGTTCTAAACCACACGCTAACCACACCCCATGATAAAAATCAAAACAAAACCAGGTAACAACCTGTGCTTGTTGGCTTTTTCTCCCATGACAAATGGCTCAGCCGCAGGGGTGTCTCCTGCTGAGCACACGTGGACTGCTTTCTCAGGGAGGGCACCCACATTTATTAGCTGACACTGATCACACACGGTCATTACTTCACCAGCTGGCCCCTGAGCCCACCCCCTTGGCTGGGGAAGGTGGTAAAGAAGGAATAGGGACAGCTTGGACATCTGACACCACCAACCTGGCAAGAGATTGTCAAAAGCTAAGCCAAGGAACCTGAAGGGGAAGTCTAAGGTGCTGCCCTCAGACACGTCCCAAAGCAGCTTCCTCTCAAAACTCCCTGCCCTTTACCTGAGGCCCATTGGTGTTGCAGGTCCCAAAGCTAAATCCCAATCCTCTACACATCCTGATCCTGGAAGATATGACAAGCTCCCTTGGGAGAAAGAGCCATCATTGTGAGTTGATACAGGCTTGGTCCTAAGGGTCCGATAGGTGATGTGAGCATCAGGTTGGGAAAGGAACTAATGAGCTTTCAATTGCACTTGACCCCTAAAATGACCAATTGTTTTGAATATTATAGTCCCACGTATTGACAGCACCCCTAGACACCAATCAGTCATCTTGCAAATTCCTGCCCTTCGTCAGAAAGTACCCGGGCCAAAAGGTATAGGTGAGCTGATACAAACCTCCCACTTCCCTTAGAAAAGGAGCATGTGGAAGAGTGATCTGCAATGAGGAATCTGCAACTGGCAACAGTTTTCCCCCTAGGGGCAGCTTTTGTCAAGTCTTTTCAGAGGGAACCCCTCACCTCTCAGATTTCAGTGTACCTGGAAGTAATCAGGCCCTTGGTTCAGACAGGTTCTAACTGTGCCAAGAATCTCAAGACTGATATAGAAACCAAACTGATGATGGTTGCATTCACCGCAGGAGGCAGCATAGCAAAGCAGTTAAGGGCACAGTGGCTCATGCCTGTAGCCCCAGTTCGTCAAGAGGCTGAGACCAGAGGATGGCTTGAGCCTAGGAGTTTGAGGTTACAGTGAGCTGTGATCATGCCACTGCACTCCAGCCTGGGTGACAGAGCAAGACCTCATCTCAAAAAAATAAGTGAAAAAAGTCATTCTCAAAAGACCACATAGTATATGATTCCATTTATATGAAATGTCCAGAACAGATAAATCCTTAAAGACAGAGAATATATTAGTAGTCGCCTGGGGCTGGGGGAAGAGGTTGGGAGGAAATGGAAGTGATTGCTAAGGGGTACAGGGTTTCATTTTGGGGTGATGAAAATGTTCTAAAATTGGTTGTGGTGATGGTTACACAACTCTGAATATACTAAGTGCCCTTGGATGGGTGAGTTACATTAAATGGGTGAGTTGTATGGTATGTGAATTATATCTCAATAAAGCTGATCTTTTGTTTTGTTTTGTTTTTTAAAGACCCTGTTCTCTGGAGCCAGACCGCCTAGCTTGAATCCTGCTCTACCACATACTAGCTGTGTGGCCTGGTAGAGAGTCACTTAGATCATCTGGGTCTCAGTTTTCTCATCTTCGAAATGAAGATGATAGTTATTATGTAAAACACTTAGAACAGCGTGTGGTACATAGTGGCCCCTAGGCAAGGGTTAACTATTACTGGTATTATTATTACCCATATGTGTCTCCTAGGGAATACCCCCTAGCTGGTTTTGAGGTACTCTAGAAGCTGAGTCAGAAGCATGTGTAGAAAGCGTGAAGTCAGAAGCACGCGGATGTTCTTGTGGGACACACACCAGACCTCGGAAAGCCCTGCGCTCACTTGCCCAGCACAGTTTTACGAACGTGTGCCAGGCACTGCTCTCGGTGCAGAGAAAACAGCAATGACCAAAATAGACACAATTTCCTGCTTATATGAAGCTAATGTCCTAGTGGAGGAAGATTGGCAATGAGCAAATAAACATAGCAGGCAGAGATTAGAACTCTGAAAAACTAAAAAATATGATGGAGACAAGTGAGCACAAGCCTAGAGTCAGGGAAGTCCTCTCAGATAAGGGGACACTCTGATTATGAAAACCTCCTGGGGGCCAGGTATGATGGCTCACGCCTGTAATCCTAGCACTCTGGGAGGCCCAGGCAGGCGGATTGCTCGAGGTCAGGAGTTTGAAACCAGCCTGAGCAAGAACGAGACCCTGTCTCTACTAAAAATAGAAAGAAATTAATTGGCCAACTAAAAACATATAGAAAAAATTAGCCGGGCATGGTGGCGCATGCCTGTAGTCCCAGCTACTTGGGAGGCTGAGGCAGGAGGATCACTTGAGCCCAGGAGCTGGAGATTGCTGAGAGCTAGGCTGACACCACGGCACTCTATCATGGGCAACAGAATGAGACTCTGTCTCAAAAAAAAGAAAAAATAAAAGAAAACCTCCTGGGGAAGGGCACTCTGGCTGTGGGAACAGCTGCCTCCAAGATCCTGAAGCAGGAACACGCCAGGTGTGTTGGAGGAAAGGAAGGAAGGCCCATGTGGCTGGAGTGTGAGGAGCACAAAAGAGGGGAGGGGTGGGCAGTAAGGCTGGACACACAGGCAGGGCCTGCAGGTCATGTGTGACGGCCAACCTTCAGGAGGACCCTCAGTGACTCCTGCTTCTTGGTGTTCACTCCCTGTGTCGTCCCCTTCCACATTGAACAGGGCTGTCCTGTGTCCTATAGCTATACCAACCCAGTTTTAGAGAACCCCTGTGACAGCTATGTAAATGTTTAGATACAGCAGGGGCCTTCCTTGGCCCTCTTAGATCTAGACATCATTAACTTAAACTCCTTTAGAAAGACTTCTCTGTAGGATCTTCTGTTCTCATGGTTGCTGCTGGCTCCCAGCTAAACTGACTTCCTTTATACCAAGACAAAATCTTAAAGAGCGAAAAAAAGAAAAAAAAAAGAAAAAGAAAAAAAAACTGATTTCCTTCAGGGATTCTCCCACAATCCCACTGATGTAGCTCCTTATCAGGTAGCATGGATCAAGGTGTGAAACATACCCCTCCTTCACCAAACCAATCACTCACACAAGTCATCTATATATGTAGATATCTCTGCAGAAGGGTTAGGGAGAAGCAGGGAAGTAAGTTGTAGAAACATGAGTAGTGTTAAATTCAATCTTTTCCCTAACAGTCCTCTGCCATTTCCACAGTTCAGGCTCCAATTTCCCCACACATGGCTCAGACTTCCTCTCTGCTCCTTCCTCTCTTTCTCTTCCAATTCCAAATTTTTGATTCATTTTTATTTTTATTTTTTTGAGACAGAGTCTTGCTCTGTTGCCCAGGCTAGACTGCCGTGGCATCAGCCTAGCTCACAGCAACCTCAAACTCCTGGGTTCAAGAGATCCTCCTGCCTCAGCCTCCTGAGTAGCTATGACTACAGGCATGTGCCACCATGCCCAGCTAATTTTTTCAATATATTTTTAGTTGGCCAATTAATTTCTTTCTATTTTTAGTAGAGATGGGGGTCTCGCTCTTGCTCAGGCTGGTCTTGAACTCCTGACGTTGAGTGATTCTCCCACCTCGGCCTCCCAGAGTGCTAGGATTACAGGTGTGAGCCACTAGGCCTGGCCTTGATTCATTTTTTTTTTTTTTTTGAGACAAAGTCTTACTTTGTTGCCCAGGCTAGAGTGAGTGCCATGGTGTCAGCCTAGCTCACAGCAACCTCAAACTTCTGGGCTCAAGCAATCCTTCTGCCTCAGCCTCCCAAGTAGCTGGGACTACAGGCATGCACCACCATGCCCAGCTAATTTTTTTCTAGCTATATTAGTTGGCCAATTAATTTCTATTTATAGTACAGATGGGGTCTTGCTCTTGCTCAGGCTGGTTTTGAACTCCTGACCTTGAGCAATCCACCGGCCTTGGCCTCCCAGAGTGCTAGGATTACAGGTGTGAGCCACCCCGCCAGGCCTTGATTCATTTTTAAATGTAGAGCATTTGGGCTCATTTTCTTACTGCTTTGATATGTGCAGACCTAGGCCCTGGGTCTCAAACATTTACCAATTATTCCCTAAAGTTGTATTGCCATAAAAAGAGCTAATCAAGACAAAGAGTTGATCATTTCATGGTTGTTATTATCTGCTGTTAGACTGCCCAGCAAAGATACTATAACAATGTATACTGCAATCAATAAGTGATGCATCAATATACCTGTTTTAGCACTGCCTCAGTGTTACCAAATTTTATTATTTTATCTAACAAAATTAGGTGGGAAATAGCACCTCTGTGTTCTTTTCAATTTAATGTTCTTTGCTTATTAGTGAAATCTAATCTTTTCCCCAAAAACCAATTCCTTGTATTTGGATTCTTCTTGTGTAAACTGTCTGCTCACATGCTTTGATCATTTGCTTCATCCTTTCAAAGAGCCTGGAAATGCCTGTCTGAAACTTTGGCGGCAACAATAGATAATGTATCAGCCATTCGTAGCCTGTTATTGTTAGCCCCCGACACCGTTATTTTTGGCAAGGGACTTTAGTTCTGATCAGGGTCTTCAGTCCAGGGAACTTAAACCATCACAATTTCCTCCTGCCTTCTTTAACAAATGACAAGGCTGGAAAGTTGGCAGGGTGAGGAAGGATGCTCCATTGGAAGGTAGGAGGAGCTTGTTTCTGCTTGTTTGTGATTCAGCATGTCACTCCTTGTTCAAAAACCTGAATCAGTCCTGCTGGATTGATCACTCACGCTTTCTGACTCACTTCTCACAGCTCTGTCTAGATGAAGTGAAATCTAATAGATAAACAAGAATGT
This sequence comes from Mirza zaza, assembly GCA_008750895.1. Taxonomy (NCBI): domain Eukaryota; kingdom Metazoa; phylum Chordata; class Mammalia; order Primates; family Cheirogaleidae; genus Mirza; species Mirza zaza. The sequence goes on from VSMD01107407.1 coordinate 20,129, forward strand.
TTTCTGGCTGATGCTTTGTCTAGTCCTTTGCTATAAATTAGCCTTTTCCAGGTAACCTAGAGCTGGACAGAGGTAGTTTCTGTCATTATAACCAAGATGATACAAGATCCAGGATGTAGAAATAGAGTTATTCCTCCCTTCTCCCTAAATCCTAGGTCCAATCAATCACTAAATTTTGCCTATTCTATCTGCTAAATATCTCTTGAATCCTTCTACTTCTTGCCACCCAGGCTGCTGCCACCTTAGCACAGGGCTGTAAACCTCCTCTCAAGGCTTCCCAACATTGTTCTTGCTTCTCTGCAATCCATTCTACAACCAGTAAGACTTGGCTAAACAAACAAACAAACAAAAAGCTAGCCAGGGTGAATTTAGAGGGGGTGAACTGGCATATCCTTCTGGCTTGAGTGATTTGATTGCCTCTTTCAGAAAAATTTTATGGCTGAGGTGATTGACAGAGGGGGAGAGGGGGTGGTGAGGGGGGTGAAAGAGTGTGGCATATCCCCTGAAACTGGCAGGCACTCAATTCAAGTTCATTGAGTGATATTCCTAAAGCTCAATGGTGCAGAAAAACATGTGTGGCCAGAAGGGACCGAGGTATGAAGTAAAATAGGGCAGGATGACATGCTACATTTGTTAATCTTCCAAAGGCAGCCGTGTAGATCTTATGGGATGAAGTGGAACGACATGAAATATAGGCAACCAATGAGTTCAGTTCAATAGTTAATAGACACAAGGCACCAAGTGAGGAGTTGCAGAAACTGTCAGGATAAGCCAACTGCCTTCAGGGAGCTTGAGGTTCTACAACAGGAATAATGTTGTACAAAGCATACTTCTGTAAAGGCAGCAATACAGACACAAAGAAGGAGGCACAGCATTACAGAGAGATTTAAGGACTAAAAGTTAGGGAAGACGTTTGTGAAGGTAGCAGTTGAGATGGATCTTTGGGATGGGCATGCATTAGCATGTTGGCTTTATTTGTAGCAAAGAACCTTTAAAGCACAGGGAACCACCTGGGCAAAGAAGCAGAGGTGGGAAGGTCTCCAATACGTGTAAGGGAAAGTGGTGAAACTATGTGGCTGCAGGAGTAATTTGGTCTGTGGGGAGTTAAACCTAGAAATGTCTGTCTGAGTCAACTTATGAGGGACTTTGTACGTCTGGCAGAGAGATTTGGACTTGTGTATTTGAAAAGAAAAGCTGCAGATTTTTGTGTGTAGGAAAGTGACATGATTCTATCCGTGTTTTAGGCAGCAGCTAAAGTGGTTCAAACATAGATTAGGTACAAATGTGGCATCTACTTGTCCAGCTGAGAAAGGTATTTTAATTACATAATTAAATTCATTAATGGTGGAGGGGGTCTTACTTCCTAGGGCCAACCACAGCCCCTTTCCAATTTTATAAACAGCTAAAAAAAAAAAAGCTTCCAGAATACATCTCTGGGAAAAACAGAAGTAAATACTCACACAGTCTTGCTTTGTTTTCCCAAGAGAGGTCTCCCAGGCAATTTCTCTAATTATCCAGAAAAAAATTTAAACTTGTTTTTCCCTTTAGATTTCAGCCGAGCTGAGGGGAAAATTGCAGTATTGCTTTAGATTCTCCAGCTTTGGTTTGGACACAATATTGGTCTTAAGGGAGTTCCTCCAAGGTCTCTCTCAGCAATGAGTTTCTAGGTATTTGCTCCCAGTAACTAGGAGCGAGCTAAGAAGAAAGCAAGAGAGGCGGGGCACAAGGGGCTTATTTTAAAAAGAAAGAAAAAAAGCGGAGGGTGCCGTCTGTCTCTTTAGCATAATTCCGTAGGAAAACTAATTGGGGCGAAAAACAAGACCTAGCCTCTGGTCAGAGCATCCGGACCAGATAGCACCTGAGCACTACGGCCAGGGAAGGACAGAGTCTCTGAGTTCTCCCGCAGGCATCACTTGGCACCTAATTCCGCCAGGCTCCCACAGGGGCGGTTGTAGCTACAGCCTAACGCGCCGTGCAGCCAATAAGAAGCCAGGATTCCCCGCCTGTCTCGAATTCCAACCAATCGGCGGCCCGAACTTTAGCTTACTAACCCGAGCCTCCGTTGTCTGAGAAGAGAGGCAAGCCCCTTTAGAATTGCCAATAACGGCCATGGCTGCGGCCCCTGGAGGAGGGGACGTGAAGTGAGGAGGGGGCTGGGAGGGGAGAGGACGCGGGCGAGGAAGACGGGCCGCCGGGCCCTGGTAAGTACAAGAAGGCCCGTGGCCCAAAAGTGGGGAGCAAGGGGGCGTGGGGCTCGGCCTTCCGCGTCCTCTGAATTCTCCGCCAAGGTGAGGGGAGTCTGGGGTCTGCACCCAGAGAATGGCCTCAGGGGATCCCTTCTCCTGAGGGGAGTCAAGGGGATGGCCGTTGTCTCCAGCTCTTGGCCATTTCCTGCCCCCATGTCCTCAGACTCTTGCTCTCGGCCCTGGCTTGGTCCCTTGGGGGTCTCCCGTCAGAAATAAAGCCTCTCGCCAACAAAGAATCCCTGCCCCAGGTTTGTCGTGGCTGGGCCCTGGCCCAGAGGGCGCCCAGCGCCGATGCCATGCGTATTTATAGGCCTCTGGGAGTCCCCACGCCCGGCCCAAATAAAGATCGTTTCTCCTGCGCGCGCTCCGCTGCCCGGGCCCTCGAGCCCTCCCTGAGCTGAGATGTTGCAGTTGCTTTTTGCCCCTTCCGTCTGTCTTTCCAGCGTCGTTTTAAGACTCCTCAGAAGCAACCATAGGATCACAATACTGGTCATCGTATAAACGGATTCCTGCCGCACACCCCTAATGCCCGCTGCTCACAGTCCCTCGCGTGCCACGATGCAAGCCCTTGCCCGGTGCCCGGTGCCAGCTGCAAGCAAAGCCCCGCTCTTTCATTGGTGTGTAGCCACCGGCTGCACTTTGGCGTGTTCCTTGACGTGGTCACGTGTTGCTACATCCCACCCTCTCTCCCGAGTTTTCTGTGGCTCTTGGGGCGAAAACGGAGGGAGATCCATACTGAATCTGTTTTCCTCCTGGTACGTGCGTTTGTGCATTGGAGGGAATGATAGTTTCTCATGCTTTATTCAAGACGCTCAGCTTAGTTTCAGTTATTCTGTGGATACTCTTAGATGGAAGTGGAGAGGGGGAACGTTTTAACGTTTTCATTTTACAGATGTGGAGACTGTTCGGAGGGGCAAAGGGTCAGGGCCAGGGTCACCCGGAGCCCAGATTCTTCAGTTCTTTTTTTTTGTTGTTGTTGTTTGTTTTGTTTTTTTTTGAGACAGAGTCTCGCTTTGTTCCCCAGGCTAGAGTGAGTGCCGTGGCGTCAGCCTAGCTCACAGCAACCTCAATCTCCTGGGCTCAAGCGATCCTCCTGCCTCAGCCTCCCGAGTAGCTGGGACTACAGGCATGTGCCACCATGCCCGACTAATTTTTTCTATATATATATATTAGTTGGCCAATTAATTTCTTTCTATTTTTAATAGAGACGGGTCTCGTTCTTGCTCAGGCTGGTTTTGAACTCCTGACCTTGAGCAATCCGTCCCGCCTCGGCCTCCCAGAGTGCTAGGGTTACAGGTGTGAGCCACCGCACCGGGCCAGATTTTTCAGTTCTTTATTCACTAGAGCCAATTGTTGTTTCCTAGGTGCGGATCTAAGGAAATCCAGTTCCTTAACTTCTCTGAACCTCTTGGTGGTTTTAAGCATGAAATGAGATGGTGTTTGTAGGATCCCTAGCATGCTGTCTAGCACTTATTAGGTTCTTTTTTTTTTTTTTGAGACAGAGTCTCGATTTGTTGCCCAGGCTAGAGCGAGTGCCATGGCGTCAGCCTAGCTCACAGCAACCTCAAACTCCTGGGCTCAGGCAAGCCTCCTGCCTCAGCCTCCCGAGTAGCTGGGACTACAGGCATGCGCCACCATGTCTGGCTAATTTTTTTTTTTTATATATATTAGTTGGCCAATTAATTTCTTTCTATTTATAGTAGAGACGGGTCTCACTCAGGCTGGTTTTGAACTCCTGACCTCGAGCAATCCACCCGCATCGGCCTCCCAGAATGCTAGGATTACAGGCGTGAGCCACCGCACCCGGCCCTTACTAGGTTCTTAACCCATGTTTATATTCATTCATTTTAAGTAACCACCAGTAGTTCTCTGGTTAATTTCTTGAATTATTATTTATTGTAGTCTCTCTATATGTTGGGGCATAAATTATTTCAGTGATTCTTAGTTGAGAGGGCAGGGAGTGGTGTAGTCAGGAACAAGGTGAAGCTCTTTCTGGATTTTTGGGAACCATTGTAGTGTCATTAGAGATGTTATTAACAGGAATATGTTGCATACAAGAACAGCATGGAGGCAGAAAAATGTTGAGAACCTCTGAAGAAAGAAGAAAGAACACTGTGGCATTTTTTTATGGTACTCTTGGCAAAAGAAGAGCCGATCTTATTCTAAAATAGTTAAAAAATTTCTTTAAAGCAATGGCACAGGTAAGTTTCATTATCTAAAGAGTTAAATAAAAGTGATTCATGGAATAAAAAAGTTTGAAAATCATTGTAAAGATCAGGACACTTCAGAAATGCAGACTGTAGGCCGGGTGCAGTGGCTCACACCTGTAATTCTAGCACTCTGGGAGGCTGAGGTGGGCGGATTGCTCGACGTCAGGAGTTCGAAACCAGCCTGAGCAAGAGCGAGACCCTGTCTCTACTATAAATAGAAAGAAATTAATTGGCCAACTAATATAGCTAGAAAAAATAAGCCGGGCATGGTGGTGCATGCCTATAGTCCTAGCTACTTGGGAGGCTGAGGCAGAAGGATCACCTGAGCCCAGGAATTTGAGGTTGCTGTGAGCTAGGTTGACGCCATGGCACTCACTCTAGCCTGGGCAACTAAGTGAGACTCTGTCTCAAAAAAAAAAAAAAAAAAAGAAATGCAGACTGTAGTTAACCCTGGAACAGGAGATAGCACTTTCAGATAAAATCCACAAACGCCCTGCCAGTCTTATTTTAGCTGCAGTATTAGCTCTAACTTCCTTGCTCACTGGTTCTCTTTGTCACAATTGCAAAAAGGGAAACTGGCGGATACTGTGGAGTAGTGCCTTGACCAGGGAGGTGAAGTATAAACCATCCCGTTGATAATCAGCTCCCAAATAACTGAGAGTTAACTGCCCTTGAATTCCCACCCCCACTCACCCTACTGCCCCTTGTTTGTGGTGACCCCACATCAGATTAGACTGGGAGAGCCAGGGCTGGGCGGTGAAATGGAATAAAACAGAAAGCCCTTCATATTTCTATTTTGGGAAGTTGCTAGGGAGTGCCAGCTCCAAGTGTTGAGAATCAGCCTCTTGGAAGTCTTAACTCCTGTAGAACTAATGAGAAATGAAGGTCGTGATCCTTCCATTCCTCCCTGCTGCTCTTTCCTTAATTTGGGCTCAGGGAAACAATTTATATATGAGAGCGAGGAACACTAATGTATGATAAATATTACCTACACCCAAGGTCTTATGTATTTAGCCTAATCTAGTGAGTCAAGTTGAGCTCTGATGGTAGCAGTCTGAGCTGGAAAGACACAAAGCCTCCAAGTCCATTCCTGGTGTTCAAATGAGAAGTTTCTAGGTCAGGCTTGGCACCTGCAGGTAAATGTGTGTCAATATCTTTTGTCTTGTTATTGTGTCAGTTGTTTCTAGGATGGTGTCTTTCTTTACCTAAAAGATAGGGTCCTTTAAAAATATTGTTTAAACCCTGTTTCCAAGCAGGCCTGGATTTGTTTACAGCAGCACAGGTGAACTAAGGGATAGGCTATGTCTAAAACAGGAATGGTTTTCTTCCAAGCTGACCCGCCAGCCAGAAGGTGTGGTTTGATGATCAAGGGTTTATGTAATGATAAGCTTGCCTGTGGCTGCCGAGACAGTAGTAAACAGTACGGGTCCCATGGCATGGCAAGTATGGTCAGGGCCCCATTTAGACCCAGTACTGATGCCTGATCTCACATCGATTGCTTTGGGTTTCTCTAGCTCCGAAGGCCAAAAGTTATGGGGGGATGGTGGGAGTGCCTAAGAGAAAGAGAACCTTGAAGGGCATAGAGTGGCATTTAGAGAACCAGAAATTTTAGTGTACTATAATTAAATAAATACAGTTTTTGTAATTTCAGGATCCTCTTGAAAAGGAAATTTGTGATACCAATTTTCCTTAGGGAGGTGAATAGAAAAATACTAGGAAACACTCAGAAAAGGTATATGCCGGATAGAGACTGAAAGGTCTACTCAAAGAGCATAAACCTCCATTAAGTTGACATGGAGCCCAAGGAGGGAATATTGCTTAAAAACATAAGGCAGAGCCTATTGCAATATGAGAATCGGAAGTTGGTTGCTTTTTAAATTATGGCAAAATATACATAGCATAAAATTTACCATTTTAACCAATTTTATAGTATTACGTGCAACATTCACATTGTTGTACAACCATCACCACTATCTATCTCTAGAACTTCCTCATTTTCCCAAACTGAAACTCTGTCCACATTAAACACTAGCTCCCATTCCCCCCTATTCCTATCTCTGGCATCTATCTTTCAACTTTCTGTGATTCTGACTATACCAGGAACCTCATGTAAGAGGAATCATACAACATTTGTCCTTTTGAGGCTGAGGTGGGTGGATCGCTCAACGTCAGGAGTTTGAGACCAGCCTGAGCAAGAGCAAGACCCTGTCTCTACTAAAAATAGAAAGAAATTAGCTGGACAACTAAAAATATATAGAAAAAATTAGCCAGGCATGGTGGCGTGTGCCTATAGTCCCAGCTACTCTGGAGGCTGTAAGGATTGCTTGAGCCCAGGAGTTTGAGGTTGTTGTGAGCTAGGCTGATGCCATGGCACGCTAGCCCATGCAACAGAGTCAGACTCTGTCTCAAAAAAAACCAAAAAATACATTGGATACATTCACATGGTTTGACAATTAAAGCAAAAATCAAAAGGTGCACACTTGACTACTCTAAAAAAATCAAAAGGTACAAAAATATATAGAGTAAAAATGCTCCCTCTCATTCCTTCCTACTCCCTAGCTACTCAGTTCCAATTTATTAATTTTTTCTTTTGTGGATTATGCTTTTGGTTTGAATCTAAGAAATCTAACCCAAGGTCACAAAGGTTTTCTCCTATCTCTTCTTACAGAAGTGTCATAATTTTACATTTAGGTCTATGATCCATTTGAGTTAATTTTTTATATGATACAAACTATATTTCTAAGTTTTTTTTTTTTTGCATCTGGATATTCAATTGTTTTAGCACTATTTGTGTTAAAGA